>JACEIK010001090.1:172928-185667 GCA_018107945.1 Datura stramonium
GTGGGAGTATATTGGGTATGTTGTTGTTGTTGTAGCTAACCGTACATACATGTGGCTTTTTAAAGGTCATGCTATTAATTGTGCTCCATCTGTTCAAGTTTTGAGGTGATGTATGACTTGACACAAGGTTTATGGAAAAAAAAAAAGAAAGACCAGGACTTTTAGTCTTGAACCTGTTATGACATTTTGTGAGTATAAAAGCATGTCTAAAGGTAGATGAGAAATCTAAAGTTAAATTGTTTCCTCGTATTGAAAGGCGCGATTATTTTGGGAACAAACTAATAAGGAAATAATTCCACATAAAATGGAAAAGAAGGATGAGTTACATTGGGAAAAATGGGGAAGTATCTTTTATATAAAGGAAAATACCGAAGCTTCCGTGAAGAGATAAGGAATCTCTGTACATAAAATGGAATAGAGGGATGAATAGAGTTACATAATTTTTCTAGTTTATGGAGAAATTATGTAATTTGATTTACTTGGGTTAAGGTGATCATGGTTTATAAATCTGGTTTGATAAAATCCAAATATCAATTTTGTTGTAGTAGATTTGTAGTAGTAGTAGTATCTAAGTGAATAAATTTTCTCATATTGGGTGAAGAGTTATTTGAACAGATCTTGTGATAATACATTAGGAGATACTATTTGAGTGTTCTTATTTTAAGTAAAGAAATTAAGGCAATGCACATGACATGATGTATAAGATGAATGTTTTGATTTTGCCAATCACTTTGCTAGAGTTCTCTTCTTCTAAATTTATGATTTTGGACATTGAAAGCCCTATCCTTTGTGTTCTTAGTCTGAGCATCTCAAAATGCTACCTTTTGGAATAGATAAAGGCACTTCTTCATGCCCTTTTGACATTTCTAGGAGCAAAAGTGGTAATCATATCTTTACTTGTTCTGCAAACGTGTTTTTGGTATCCACTGTTTAATTCACATTCCTATGGTTTATGGTGGCTGATTAAAACTTGTGCTGCCATCAAGATGTTTGTCATGATTTACAGGGAAAATTTACAATGGTTCTTATCTATATACAAATATCATCAATTGTTGATTATTCTAAATCACGTTCTTGGATTTCCAGATGTTGGAAGGAAAATCGTATAAGCTACAGTTTCCATGGATTGGTGTTGTCAATCGTTCACAAGCTGATATAAACAAAAATGTGGATATGATTGCTGCTAGGCGTAGGGAGAGAGAGTACTTTTCTAGTACCCCTGAGTACCGGCATCTTGCTCACAGGATGGGTTCAGAACATCTTGGGAAAGTTATGTCGAAAGTATGTCATATTCTTTCTTATCGAACTAGTATTCAGGGCTTTAACTATTTTTTTAATTAGAGCATTTTTCATCTTATTTCACTTTCTGCCTCCAATGAAATTCCTCTTGGTGCTATAAATGAAGCCTTTAAGGTCTTTATGCTTTTCCTATTTGATGTAGACTTGTAGTTATGATTTATGCTGGATGGCTAACTGTTTTTCTCTGATTTTCTGTCTACGTTGTTAGCATTTGGAGTCTGTTATCAAGTCTCGGATTCCAGGTCTCCAGTCTCTTATCAACAAAACTATAATTGAGCTAGAAACTGAGTTGAGCCGTCTTGGGAAGCCCATTGCTACGGATGCAGGAGTAAGTATCCTATTTAAATCTCTACCTTTCTGTTGTATTGGTTATTGAATCCTGTGGGGCAATTTACTCTCTTGCTAGAGCTAATTGATTCTCTACATCTCTTCGTACTTCCATTAGTTTGTAGAATACGAGTCTACTTTTGTTGTTCTTGTGAGCGCGAATCATATGTCATGTCCTTGTTTTGCATGTCCTGATCAGGGAAAATTGTACATGATAATGGAAATCTGTCGTAGTTTTGATGGAAATTTCAAAGAACATCTTGATGGAGTGTAAGTGTTCCATATTTATTTTTTGTTAACATATCCAAGTAAACTATATTTTTATGTGGTCTAAGTTTGTTTTTCTGATGTCTGAATGTCACAGTCGACCAGGAGGTGATAAAATATATTACGTCTTTGATAATCAGCTCCCAGCTGCATTGAGAAGACTGCAATTTGACAAGCAACTTTCAATGGACAATGTAAGGAAACTTATAACTGAAGCGGATGGATATCAACCACATTTGATAGCTCCTGAACAAGGATATCGTCGTCTCATTGAATCTTCCATAGTTTCTATGAAGGGTCCTGCTGAAGCTGCTGTTGATGCGGTATGGATTTTTGCCCCCTATTGTATGTACCTAAAATATGCTATTATAAGTTGCACTGTGTATAATGGTTTCAGCTAGCTTTATTATCTTTTCTGAATGGTCAGATGCCCCCTTTTCTTCCGCCTTTTTTTATGAAGCCCCTTTTCATCAGCCATTGCTTCTTCTTTGTCCTTTTTTAGGATTTCCACTCTAGTATTCTTCCTCAAATTATTGAGAATTGGAATATAACAGGTCCCCAAATGGAGCAAGTGGATAATGAGGATTCTTACAGCAGGCCCAACTAAATTGAGATTGAGGCTTAATTGTTGTTGTTTGCTGCTTTTTGTTGATTTACATTTCAGGCTTCTATATGGAGTAGTGAGGTGTGTAGTAGCAGGGGAAGGAATTTCACCAAAGGATTCTTGAAAAAAAAAGAGAGGCCAAACTGCATAATTTGGGAGTTGAATCTGCAACCTAGAGCATTTTCTAAACCTCCTTTGCCACTATACTAAAAGCTCTCCTTGTGCCAAGGGGATTCAACACTTCTATATATACGTAATTCTTTTTGCAAACCTACTACATGGCTGTAGTAGGTTAGCATTGTACCTATTTTTAAATTTGTAAAATGTCCTTAACAACACATTAAACATGATTTATCAGAGGGCGCTATTTTGTCTTTCACAAAAAATTAATCCCAATTGTCTTCTCTTTTTTCTTCCTTTCTTTCCATCGTCCATGGTGAAATGAAAGAAAAAGGATACTGAGCTGTTAGGACATTTTTCATAACCAAAGAGAATTTCCTCTCTCCTACCTTTTCTGTGATTCCAATTCATCATCGTCAGTACCAAGAAAAGTATAAGTAAATCAATGACAATTAACAATAGCCTATGTGTAGGAGCCTTTCTTGTTCTTGTGACCTATTTCAATCATCAAAAACCACAGATTAATTGGAAGGAAGGTACTCGTTTTCAAAAACCACAGATTGAATCTTGCAAAGAAGAACTAAAAGCAGTAGAAAGGCCAAATCAGAAACCACAGATAATCAACAACCACAAATTTAAATCTTACAAAGAAAAATATAGGCAGAAGAGAGAGGGACTCCTGCCAATGTAGGTCTGCTGTTGGGTTTGCTTAGCTTGTCTACCCAAACTTCTGAATTAATCTCTTCCGGTGATTGGCTACCATCATAGTCGACGTTTCTCACTTTAATGACATCACTTGGCCTAGTGTCTGTGAAATGTCATTTTGTTCTATCAAGTTTAAGTTGACTTGGTTTTCTTCCATGAGCTTCGTCGTGTTACAAAGATTTGTATGCCAGTTGCAATATTCATATAATCGATCCCAACTTGTTTGAGGCGTAGTAGTAGTTGTTTTAATCTTGTCATGTTACAGAAAACTAGCAAAGAGACTGGAAGCTTGGTAATGTAATATGAGTAGATGAGATGTTTTATGACATCGGGATGAGTACCACATTCATTCTAAGAATGCCAGTTTTTTCTTAGTGCTGCAGCTTTTGGAGCTTTGATAATATGTGACTGTTCAAAGTTGGCATTACTGGAAAAAGTACAAACTACTAAACAAAATGATATTAGGAAATAATTTTTGAAATAGGAAGTTAAGCTGGAAATTGGCAAGTGTGGGGCTTGTGGTTGGGGATCACTTTGCGAATAATGTCAACCAATTAACAATTGAGAAAAGTAGATATGTGTAATTTCCTACTGCTATTGAACTATTGTGGTTAATGGACATCCTGATTTTGGCTTGCTGTGTGATCTTTCTTGGGATTATCTAACTAGCTGATTTGGTTCATTTAAGGAAAGATCTGTCCTGGCCTACTGCTTGGTATCCATGGGGCTTTGCTTGTGCACTTCCTGTGAAGTGATTTTCTCGATGTCTACCCATGCACCCTGCTAGATAACATTTGGAAATTTGTGAACTTGCGGGTGTGACCTTGATGTTTAGCTGCATATCTTGGTTAGCTTTCTGCAAGGTCAAGGGGTTCTTGTGAGCCTATGCTCCTTATACCCAAGTGTCCAGGGAGTCGAACGTGTTTTATTTGTTTTGACAATGCATCATCGTTAGTCTAAACTGGGCGCTAGATGGTGGATGGCATGGAAATTTAGAATGCTGATTTCCTGCTTTGCAAGAGCAATAGGTCCAGAAATTTGGGTTATCAATATAAATTTGTGTAGAATGTGTACGCTATGGGCCCAATATGCTTATGAGCAAGAGTGGTTTTATCTTTCTAAAGGCTTTGATGGGTAAAAGAAATACTCAATCTATTTCATTTTATATGATGACATTTGACGGACAAGTGGTTTAAGAGATGAAGAAAGACATTTGACGCGTTAACTAAAATATATATAATTAGTGTTATCAAAAGCAAAAAGCACAAAAGCTCTAAGGTCCGTTGGGGCTTTAAGCGCAATACGCAAATAAAGTGTAGGGTTTAATGAAAAAAGGCGCAAAAGGAGTAAAAAATACAAAATTTATATTTTTAGTCCACGTCTAATAATTATAAGCATGAATGACGAATATATAAACAAAGAAATTGAAAAAAAATTATGATAAAGTGAAATATCAATTGTTTACTGTTGCCTCTTTAGAATAGGCTCATTGACAAGCAAATGTATGCTTTAGAACTTTGGTGATGAAAGTAGGGAAAACAAGTTCTATAAGTGACATTTCAAGTTTATTATTTCCTCCTCACCACCCAACGCCCCTAATCCCCAGACCCTTGACCATCCCACACCCCACCACCACTGAACTCCCACTCTCCACGCCCATGGTGGTTGATGGATTACGTATAAATGCTCCCGTGATAATATTTTCACTTATTTACCAAACACTAGAAAATAAGTAAGAAACCCACTTGTTTTTGAAGTAAACATTTTCTAGGAAAACATTCCTTCAGACCAAACACACCATAAGGGATTTCAAATGTAGAATGGTGTCAAATCATTTGGATAGGACCAAAAAGGAAAGAGTGCCATATAACACGGGATGGAGGGGATATCGTCTAAGGAAGGATTGCAGAGGACAAACTCTTGGACTGAACCCTTGTTCCTATCCGATTTTTTTCCCCCTCCATGTCAACTTGACCTACAAATCTTGTTAATTTCCTATTAAAAAACAAATAAGTAGTGAAAGAAATAGAATCTATTTATCTATATTTAATCAGCTAATCTGACTATTCTGACTGTAATTAGATGTTACGAAGATTAGGAAATAGTCTCTGTTATTTTCTTCTTAGCATGGATATTTTTCTGTCATTATGGGCAAAAATCTTGTACAGTTGAGCAAACAATTCATTGGAGTACTAAATTATTTCCTTTTGTGATGATTGCAGGTTCATGCTATACTGAAGGAACTGATTCACAAGGCAGTCAGTGAGACTGCGGCAAGTTCCCTTTCGTTTCTAATTACTGTTCTGAGTTAATGATACATAAATTACTATGAGTGTCTCATTGTTCTAATTATTCTGGTGCGTTAAGGGGCTAACAACTGGATGCACGCTCTTCTATGTGCAGGAGCTAAAGCAGTATCCCTCCCTACGAGTAGAGGTCAGCAATGCAGCTGTTGAATCACTAGAAAGGATGAGGGATGAAAGCAAAAAAGCAACTCTTCAGCTGGTTGAAATGGAGTGTCATTACCTGACCGTAGATTTCTTCCGAAAGCTTCCTCAAGATATTGAGAAGGGAGGGAATCCGACACATTCTATTTTTGACCGCTATAATGATGCCTATCTTCGAAGGATAGGTGAGTTCTGGACTAGCAGTCTCCCCTTAATTCTTTGATTCTCTGAAGCATTTTAATAAATGCATTTAGATTTACTGCCAATTACTCGTAACATAGTCATGTAAGATCTTTTTCCGTGCAACTTCTTTTGGATATCCTCTAACTTCCTTTTATGAACAGGGTCAAATGTCTTGTCTTATGTCAATATGGTTTGTGCAACTTTGAGGAATTCAATTCCCAAATCTGTAGTTTATGGTCAAGTACGGGAGGCCAAACGCAGCTTGCTTGACCATTTCTTCGCTGATTTAGGCAAGAAGGAGGTGAGACTGCCTCATTTGTTCATCTACCTGAAACTCTTTCTGGGTAGGAGAGGGGTGTATCCATGATATGACTTACACGGATAGTAATGTTCACATACCACGCCCTTTTCTTTTTTTGCAGGGGAAACAGCTGGGTACTTTGTTGGATGAGGATCCAGCAATTATGCAGCGTCGCCTCTCTCTGGCAAAGAGACTTGAGTTGTACAGAGCTGCTCAAGCTGAGATTGATTCAGTAGCATGGTCCAAGTAAACACAACTACACAAGCTTTCCATATTTCATCACTTCTCGCTCCCCACGATTTGCGTATAGTGATAGGTGGCGGGTGATTCTTTGCCTCGATATGTAATTCTTCTCGTAGTAGTTATAAGTAGTGATCAGGTGAAGGCTGCTGCTTGCGTGGCTAGTCTTATGAACAGTACTAAAGAACCAAGTATATCGACTTGATTGCTAATACTTTGAAGACATCTTGCTTGTAGAGTATATATTGAACGAGATTTGCCATTTCATACACAACTCTGCAGGGTTGATGCACCTACAATATAGCGTCAGAATTAGTAAGTCACATCTGATCAATTTTGTGTGACCTTTTCTCTTTTGTTGCTTATTGAACAAAATAGAAAGAAAGAGAACCAGAGAAAACGTGGAACACAAAAAGGAGAAGATGATAATTCCTATAAAATAAAGCTGCCTATATGTAGGCTGAAAACATAATAAGGAAATCAAAACTTACGGTAATTTACTTTTTAAATAATTGCTAGTTATTCTCTCTTACAAGCTCGGAGTTGGCTACCTAAGGAATAGGTAAAACAAACTTGGTAAAATAGAGTCCAAATATAGTTAAAAAACTGCTAACAAACCCTCCCTTAGCCCCTTGATACCTTTATTTGTCTTTCATTCTCCTTGGATAAGTAAGACCCCGCTCTTTCGAATTCAAAAAAAAGAGGGGCGAAGTATCAAAAGAAAGATAAAGACGACTGCGCCAACTTGATATTTTGGTATTATCGCCACAAAGAACACAGTCTACAGGGCTTCAACTTCTTCAAATGAATAGATACCAAGTATTCTTTTGAAGTTCAGAAAACTTTCCTTCTTCAAAGCCTTAGTGAAAGATATCTGCTACTTGGTCTTGGCTCTTGCAGTAATGCAATTCAATTACACCATCATTTGTAAGGTCTCTTAAGAAATGATGCCTTACATCTATGTGCTTGCTTCTCCCGTGAAACACCAGATTTTTGGACAATTTGATGGCTGAACTATTGTTGCAATATATGGGAGTAGCATAAGCTTGCCTGCAGTGAACTTCCTCAAACAGCTTCGTAAGCCAGATGGCTTGACATGCACATGTTGTTGTAGCAACAAACTCTGCTTCTGTGGTGGATAAAGTTACTATAGGCTGCTTCTTAGATGACCATGAAATGACATTTGATCCCAGCATAAATATGAAACCGCTAGTATTTTTCCTATCATCTCGATCTCCTGCATAATCACTATCTGTAAACCCCATCAACAGTGAATTACCTTCCTTTTTATACAGCAAACCATGGCTGATTGTGCGTTGCAAATACCTCAGAATGCGCTTAGCAGTTAGGAGGTGAGATTGTTTAGGATTGTCCATGTACCTGCTAATAAGGCTGACAGATACATTATGTCAGTCCGAGTTTTTGTGAGATACATCAAACTTCCTACTAGTTGCTTGTAGTAGATTCATCTACAACTTGGCCTTTTGGATCCTTATCTAACTTCAAGCTAGGATCAACAGGTGTACAAACCGGGTTGCATTTCTCCACCTGAAACTTGAGCAACAAATCTTGCGCATACTTCTTTGAGAAACAAATAACCCATCATTAGACTGGACAACCGCTAATCCGAGGAAGTAATGCATTCTTCCTAGATCAGTCATATCAAACTTCTTCATCATAATTTTTTTAAATTGCTTAAACATAGCCTCACTGCTTCCAGTAAAAATTAAGTCATCAACATATAGACAAACAATGAGAATATCACCTTTATTGTACCTGATGTAAAGAGTCTGCTCATATGGACATCTCTGAAAACCTTCCTCCTTTAAGTAAGCATCTATGCGACTGTACCAAGCTCTTGATGCTTGATTCAATCCATATAATGCCTTTTTCAATCTATACACCTTGAGTTCTTCACCAATCCTGATATAGCTGGGAGGTTGATCAACATACACTTCTTCTAGGTTCCCATGTAGAAATGCTGATTTTACATCTAGTTGATACATCAACCATCCATTTTGAGACGCCAGTCCCAAAATCATCCTAATCGTATCATGCCTTGCATCAGGTGCAAACACTTCAACATAATCAACACCATACTCTTTCTTGTACCCTTTTGCGATAATTCTAGCTTTGTATTTTTCTATATCTCCATTTTCTTTCAACTTTGTCTTGAACACCTATTTCACACCAACACTTTTTTGACCTTCTGGCAATGTTGTTAGTTCCCAGGTGTTGTTCTTCTCAATGGCATATATTTCCTCTTCCATTGCTTTCTGCCATTTTGGTTGCTTGACTGCTTTATCGAACGTAACTGATTCACATTCTGCAAGTAAACAGAAATTACTTATGGTATCAATTTCAATTACCTCATAATCACTCATCCAAGCTGGTCTCTTTTTCTGCCTTTGTTCTCTTTGGGCACCAGAAGTACTTGAACTTTGATTTGAAGATTCAACCTCTTGTAACTGTTTCGTATCATGCTGGTTTATTCCACTGTTGATTTGTTCTTCTATCATCAAAAATTTCTGGTGTATGTTGCTTAGCTTCTCCTCCATCCTACTGCCAAAACTCTTTTTCAAAGAAAATCACATCCCTGCTAACAATAATCTTTTGTGTGGTAGGATTATACAATTTATAAGCTTTTGAACAATTTGCTATTCCAAGAAACACACATTTTTCTCCTTTATTATCTAATTTCTTCCGCTTATGATCTGGTACATGTGCATAGCAAACACAACCAAAAATTTTAAAATGACTTACATCAGGTTTTTTTCTATTCCAAGCTTCTTGTGGTGTTATGTCTCGCACAGTAAAAGTTGGACTCCTGTTTAAAATATGTACACTCCAGTTTGTTACTTCAGGCCAAAACTTCTTTGGAACTTTGCTTCTAACCAACATGCTCCTTACCATATTCATGATTGTTCGGTTCTTCCTCTCGCTCACTCCATTTTGTTGTGGAGTGTAGGCTGCGGTTTTTTGTCTTTTAATGCCATACGACTCACAAAACTTTGAAAAAACTTGTGACTCATACTCACCACCTCTATCCATGCGCAGCACCTGAATTGACTTTCCTGCTTCATTTTCTGCTACTCTCTGTTTTGGAGTGTAGGCTGCGGTTTTTTGTCTTTTAGTGCCATACGACTCACAAACTTTGGAAAACTTGTGAGTCATACTCACCACCTCTATCCATGCGCAGCACCTGAATCGACTTTCCTGCTTCGTTTTCGCTACTGCTTTAAACTTTTTGAATGCTTCAAAGACCCCAGACTTCTCTCCAAGAAAATAAACCCAGGTTTTCCTACTATAATCATCAATAAAAGTTGCAAAGTACCTTGTTCCTCCATTTGAAATTGGACTTATAGGTCCACAAATATCAGAATGAACAATTTCTACTACCTCACTTGCTTTTTGAGTTCTACCTCTTGGAAAAGACTCTCTATGCTGCTTCCCAATGACACAGTCTTCACAAAAGCTGAATGGTTTCTGAAACTTTGGAAGGCCAATAACCATGTTCTTTTGTTGAAGGGTTTTAAGTCCTTCAAAATTCAAGTGGCCATATCGAAAATGCCACAACCAGGCTGCCTCATTCAATTGAGCTGTTAAACATGACTGCTCAGTATGATTAAGGTTAAGCGGGAACATTCTATTGGCAGTCATATTTACCTGTGCCACTAATCCAAGTTTAGCATCTTGAATTCTACACTTCCCATCCTTTATATTCAATTCATAACCTTTCTCTTGTAATTGCCCAATGCTGAGCAAATTAGTCTTCAAGTGTGGCACATAAAGTACATTAGCAATTGTATATATTCCATTTCCTTTTGTCTGTACTCTAACCTGACCTTTCCCCATCGCCGGAAGTTTTGATTCGTCCCCAAACCTCACTTTGCCTCTGAAAGTTTCATCCAAGGTTGAGAAAGCTTCCTTAACACCAGTCATATGATTGCTGCATCCTGTGTCTAAGTACCACTGATTTCTGGTAATCTCCTCTTTTGTTACCAGTAATAGTGATATCTCTTCCTCCTCTTATTCCACAAAATTGGACGATTCACCCTTTTTCTTTGACATATTTGTTTTGCATTCAGATTTGTAATGGCCAAACTTATGACACCTATAGCACTCGATATGTGCCTTACTTCCTGCTCCTCCTTTGTGGTTGGTTTGGAAATATTTTCCTCAACCTCTTTCCCTTCTTTGGCCATTGGTGTTAGTCTGAGTATCTCTGTATCCCTTCATTTCCTTCTTATCATGCTTACTTGTTGGCGTTGAGACCTGAAGATCTTGTTCCTCCTGTTTTAGTTGGATCAACTTCTTCTCATGAACTAACAGCGGACTTTGCAGTTCGTCCAGTGATAGCTCATCTATATCACGTGACTCCTCTATGGCATAGACAACAAAGTTAAACTAAACTTTGGTGTTACTGATCTCAAGATCTTGTCTACAATAACCACGTCCTCTGATTTATCACCGTGTATCCTCATCTTGTTGACAATGGTCATTACTCTTGAGAAGTAATCTGTAATTGATTCTCCAAAATTCATTTTCAATGTCTCAAATTCAGTGCGAAGTGCCTGAAGTTGCTGCCTTTTAGTCTTGGCAGAACCTTGATACTTCCTTTTCATTGATTCCGATATGTGCTTGGAGGTATCTTTGCAAGGAATTGTCTCCAAGATTGAACAATCTATAGCCTGAAACAAATAGTTTTTGGCTTTTAGATCTTTCAATTTCACTCCTGTATCTCTACCTTCCGAGCTTCTATTGCACCAGCTTCCAAAAGTGGTATACCTTCTGAAACTACTTGCCAGTATTGTTTTGATTTCAGAAAGTTTTCCATCTAACATAAACCAATGGTCCTAATAACCATCAAAACGAGGGATAGAAGGTTGAAGGAAGTTGTGTGATGCCATTAGGAAATGAAACATAACAAGGAAATCAAAACTTACGGCAACCTACTTCTGTCCTACAAGGTAGGAGTTAGCTACCTAAGGAATAGGTAAAACAGAGTGCAAGTATAGTAAAAAAAGTGTTAACGCGTTACTTGGGGTTGCGAACTAATCTTCCTCCATTGAGCTTGCACGGTATACAAAGTACTTGATCTAGCAATAGCAATAGGTTTTTAGATTTACAATTCATAAACATTAAAGAGTTGATTTAGACTCAACCTCAATTATATTGTAACAAAGCTCACACTACAGAACGTGAATGTTAACCTCAATTATATTGTAACAAATCTATTTAAAAAAACCTTTTTATTTGGCAAACTCTTTAGTTTCAACACGCTTAACATCACGAAATTTAAAGATATTTTAGTATATTTTTAGTTTAAAATTATAAGATTCAAAAGTTTTTTCTACTTTCATACACTCCATGTTAAATTAAAATCAGGCAAATAAATTGAAGTAGGGATAGTAGCAAGAGAGCTTGGTGAGGCTCAACTCAACCTAAATTATATAGTAACAAAGCTTGGTGGGGCTCAAATTGACTCGATACTACGGTAAGCTTGATTGAACTCAGCTTGGCTTAGGATGGATTAATAATATAGAAACTTGATTAGATTTGTTGTAAAATATAAATTTACTTTAGATGTCTACTGCATAAAATATAATTAACTTCTACTATTTATTTCTATTACTTCGCTCCATTATGAAGGTAACTTCCAATAGTTATCACCACTATTCTTGTAAACTTACACCTTTATAACCCCTTCCATTATTTCAATGGTCAATGTTTTTATTGTCAATTTTCTGTATGCCTCTATGAACACTATAAATAGAGATATACAAATTCATATTGTACACACTTGATATTTGAAAGAATATTTCGAAAATATGTTTTAAAAAAATAAAAAAAACTATATATTTGTTTATATATTTTATTTGCTCTAATTTTATAACAAAGATTTGCATTATTCGGCTGAATGCCCAGATTCTATGTTTAGCTTGCTATCAGCTATCTTCTCTGGAAACCGAATGAAGAAATGAAGAAGCGATCTTCCTTTTTACCAATCTGTCAAAACCAAATTCCAAACGTTGAGAAACAAAAACAAGGTTTGGATGATTATGATGCAAGCTATCATAACATAAAATAAATACTATCCAACTAAGTGCCTATTGTGTCCTCATCTTTTGCCCCCAAAAATGCAACTTTAAATGAGCATGGCTGTTACAAAATTTCCTTTTTATCCGGATTAAAATATAAAAATCATGCTGATGTGGTATGTCTTTTTGAGCTCCATTCATATAT
>JACEIK010001090.1:185745-238836 GCA_018107945.1 Datura stramonium
TCTATATAATCTTTTCATATTTCATCCGTTATTAGTGTTCCTTTTAACTTCCGCATTGATAATATATTTATGCAGCATTTTGGCATTTTTAGTGCACTTTATAAAAACAAAAAAAGTGTGAAATTAGATCGGTTCATCACATTATAGTTTTATCTTCTCTGCCAGAAATTTTATTTTTCCCATGGAACTTACTGCTCTTTTCATTTGGCGTTTTTTTTTTCTCAAGTATAAGTTACAACACAACAAACAGGTGAGTCAAAATTTTTAATTGTTGAGGAGAACTTAAAAATCACTACCATTTAGAATGTATTGAATTACTTTATTATCTAATTTTATTTTATTTTAAAAAAAACAAAAAATCTCTGTTTATTAAATTATGTTGTCATGCATTAGTATGACTCTTAGAGCTCGCAATTCCTCTTTCTTTAATTTTTCATGACTTTTTGTATGGTTGTACTCTTATTATCATCCTTTATTCTTTTTTCTTGATTAGCTCCTTCACTTTATATGAAACTATTGTAATTAAGATATGATCTTATTCAGTAAAGAATTTTAATTATTCTTTTTTGCCTTCATCAAAATCTCTTCTCTCAATCTTAAATTATTAAGTGTTAAACTGTTTTATTGGCATAAGTTAACTATTACTCTTCCTCTAATTTACATATGAAAGAACTCATGGGTTTGAGTCGGATAAAAAATTATACATGCGTGAAAAAAGTATTTAAATTTATTGATTATTTTGATATCAACATCTCTCTCTAATTAACTACTACTTCTTTGCAGATCTATACCATGAAATCGATAATGACTACTAGCCATTCTTAAGAAGACATATGTTGATGAGGAGTATACAACTTTTAGCAAATACTACTCTCATTGATAACTTCTTAATAACAAAAATATAAATATATATTATATCTGATTAAAAAAAATAAATTAACTAAAGATTAAAAAAAATTGAAAGATAGAAATTTGAGCCATTAAAATGACCACAAATAAAAACTTTTGTATTTAACAAGGTCATTATCTCATAAGGCCATTAATTTTTCTTATTAAATGTATATCAAAGCTCAATAACATGTCTGTGAAAAGTCAAAAAGATGTAATGATTATCCTTTCTAATATTTTCAATAATAAATTGTAATTAATACAATAAAAATTTATTATAAGTGTTCGATCATTGGACATTCACTTGGTGTTAATAAATTATCTCGGTTAGCAGAAAGAATATGATTAAGCTTATATAAGTGAGTTCTAAATCAATATTATCTATTAGGTGTACTAATATAAAGTTTATTTTTCATCCAAGTTTCATCCTATCTCACAAACTTTATTTGAATAAGTAGAAGAAAAGCAGGTGGATGACCCTTATGTTGTGGTGGGATGGCAGTATCTTTTCAACTGCTTAGCTTTTCGAGTTTGGCCTTGAAATGAAACGCCCGTTAATAGGAGCAACTTTACTTTTAAAAGTTGGCTTTTTGGCTCAAATTTGAGATATCTCAAAACAAGTACAAAATATTGAGTGAAAGTAAAAAAGGGAAACCTCCCTACGGTATTCATTAAATGATATATTATTATTTATGCAGTTATGTTAGTAGAAGCACCCCCATTATTATTATTTTCTTGATGAGTGAAATCTTTGTAATTTTTACTCATCATAAACCGAAAAAAAGTAGCAATGTGAAGAATTATCATATACAAATACAAATTCTTGAACAATTGCACATATTACTTGAGGAACAACTAGTAGTTGTTTAGTTATTTGTCTTTCATGTCTACATAAATATGTGTCTAATAAAAAAGTGATTATCAAATAAAATTAATAGAAAAATAATAATCAAGAAAATAACAAAAGTAAAAAAAAAAAAAGGTGATCTAAAAAATATCAAAGATAATAAGAATATATATATATATTTTGCTTTTAAATTCTTAGAGGAAATTTGACAAAACTATTTTAATTTAAAATATTTTACTAGCAATATTAAGAAAATAATTAAGACTAATAGGTTAAAATTACATGATTCTTAATTTGACACATGCAATTGAAAGATCAAAATTAAAGAGGATCATTTGTTCAGTAATTGTTAAGTTAAATTTATTTTAAAAAAAACGACGGACTGGATCGATTTTTCAAAAAAAAACAAAAATCTCAAAAGTCACAAGTTATGTTTTAAAATATTTTAAAAACATTTTTAAAAAATAATTATTTGTTATAATTTATTTATTACAAATTCCCTAGTGGAATATTGGGACAAACTTTCTGATTTTCTATTATATTTATATCACTGGCTTATTTTTATTGGCTATTTGAACTTTTTACTTTGTTGGTAGAGTTTGATTCTCGCATTATGTCACTCTCATTTCTCCTTCTCTTAATCCCGATGTAATGGAAAAAAAAAGAAGATGAAGATTCAATTTCCTACCATGTAATCTCCTCCCCATTTTCCTTCCTTGCTCTCGATGTAGTTAAATTTTTTTATTATTATTGAAAAAAGACGACTAGACGAGGTTAAGTTTCCAAATGACCTGGGACTGATTTTTGAATTTTTGGACCCAATAATTAAAGTTTAATAAAAATAGTCTTCATGCAATTAGTTGGACAAGTACCCTCCGGAACAAACACCAGCTAAACCTAAAAGACGAGCTACTTCTTCATGCCCAGAACCCCGCTACTACTTTCAGTTTTTCTTTTTAAATTCATTTACTTCACTTTATTTTACTAAAGCAATTTTAATTATGTATAATTTGAATCTCCATTTCTCTATTCTTCAAATTCTTTTCATTCTTCTGAAGCGATTTCCATCTTCTCATTTAATTAATTGCACGATCAACATAATTTCGTCCATCAAAATTTAAAAGAACACGAAGATAAAAGGTAAAAGAATTTATTTGCTATTTGACATTAGATAGAATTTTGCTTTCAATTCTATGTAATCTCCTTTGATTTCGTTTTCTCTATCTATAAGTTATGTCGCAAAATTTAGCTTCACAAAGAAGGCGCGTACTTAGGCCTTATTTGTTTTATTAAAACTAAAGACGTTTGAATACGAGATACGCATACGAATGATTAAGATGTCTTCTCTAGATCTGATATTTGAATGATTAAGACTGTTTTACTTTCTGACTGTCGAATGTGTATACTTAAATTATTTGTAAATATATTAAATATACAATTTTAATTAAATTACATGTTTTTTTTGTTTTTTTAATTTAATTAAATAATTTATTATACGATAAAAAATAAAATATTTATGTTTGCTAGTTACGGTAGAGATGGTTTGTAGTAGTGGTCGTGATAATGATTATTGGCTTGTAATTAGGATGGTGATAGAAGTAGTGGTGGTAGTGATAGTTATGATGATAGGGGTGGTAGGTCTTTATGTGTGTGTGATGGTGATGGTTGGTAGTGGTGGTTGTGATGGTGAAGTTAATTGATATAAGTAGTTAACGGTGTTGATGGTGGTGAGTGAATGTATGGTGGTTTGACGATATGTTAGTAGTAGTTGGTGGAGGTGCAATTTGTGATAAGAAGATGGTTGATAGTAAGGTGGTATTAGTGGTGGTAGATGGCGGTAGTGGTGACAACGGTGGTTGTAGTCATGGCGCGGTAGTGCGTATAATTATAAGGATGGAAGTGGTATGTATAGTAACGATTAATAATAGTGGTTAGTAGAAGTGGTGGTTGCTAGTGGTTGTTGTGATGTCAGGGGTGGTTGGCGACGGTGTGGTGGTCGATAATAATGGTAGAGGTGGTTGTTGTTGTTGTTGTTGGTGGCTGGTGGTTGGTGATGGTAATAGTGGTGGTGGTTGTGATGATAGATGTAATTAATGGTGGTAGCTGGTGGTTGTGGATAGAGTGACGGAGACATACCTCTTAAAAATATTAAGACTTTGTTTCCAAAATCTTAATGGTTAAGACCTATTCGGACCAAATAAGTGCTTTTAAATCTTAATGAAAACAAACACGGCAATGGCTGGCACATCGGAACCATCGGATTTGGGCCTGCGTTAAGTGCAAATAAATGAAGTCTTGGAGCTTCATTCTCTAAGCATTCTATTAGGTTGCACACGACCTAAGGACTTGTCTTCTTGTTTGCCTCTGAATGAAACAAGTAGCCGAGATGTGTTCCCACTTATGTGAATAAAAACGGTAAGTAAATGAGACGGTGATTTAGCGTGGAAAACACCAGGCTCAAAGGTGAAAAACCATGAACTGTACCTCCGTATGATTTTTCCAACTTCACTAGCGAGGCCTCTTCAAATATGATTACAACACTTGTAACCTAAAAAGAATTATAAACTCTAATTTCTAGTTGTTCACACTCCTTCTAGGAATGTGTTCCCAACGTCTCCTAGTATACTCTAGTAGAAGACAAACTTCTCTTAATTCGGTTTATAACTCAGATTAAGATTACATCGATTACAACTCAATGACCTTAACTCCTAGTACAAGATTGCTGACTCTAGCCTATTACTTTACTAGGACCAAATTACGTCAATTGAATTTCTTCACACTCAAATAATGCAAAATCTCACTCTTCTGATTTTCTTTTTCTCACTTTGAGAGTGCACGATTGCTTTGAGAAATCACACTTCTATATATACACAACTCTTTAATCTTTCGCTGACTATCTTTGTCCACATTAGAAGTCTACTCCTAGTAGGAGTCCTTCTTCAAGTCTTATCTCTTGGCTTCCTTTGTGTTTTAATCAAACTCCAACTCTTACAAATCAGCACATGTACAATCTTCATAGAGTTGTTCTTCACTTCGAATTTCCCATCAAATCAAACTCTTCTTTACTTAGAGTTACTTAGTGAGGCTCGCCCCAGTCAGCTAACAACTGCTGTGATGTAGTAGAACTCCAACACTTCAATTTTGCACATGTTTATTTCATTGAGAGTGAGTAACATGGCTTAACCATCTTTTGATACATACAGCTTATCTTTATTGGAACATTTGCTGTTTGTCATGTCGGCTTAACTTTAGGCCAGTAAATTTGCTTGTGGAACAACTTGGCGGCACATTTCATCGACTTTGTCAATCATCAAAAGTACATAGATCCCAATAAATTTCCCCTTTTTGATGATGACAAACTCCTTCCTCAATGATATCTATTTTTGTAGAGACAAGAGATGAAACACTTGATTGAAAAAGTCGATCCTTATGGGTTATAAATATTTGCAAAGCCTATATTCTTCCCATAGCATCGTTGAAAAGAAAGACAATTTAAGCTAAACAACTTATAGCCACTAGGGTTATCTTCAAAACAATTAGATGTCAATCTCATGAAAATATAATTTGCTCCCTCTGACTATATCGGCAATGCGCTCGTCCAACTACATGGATGAACCTATTTCATCAAGATCCTTTTTAGTGGCAGTGACAATGAGAGTATCAATCTACATAGAAGCTTCCATATTTAATATTCCCCCTATCAGTGAGTCCACACTTTGTTCAATAGTTGGCTTGAGGTGATGCAGCTTTGTTCTTGAGCATGTTCATCGAGTTTCGCTTTCATCCTGCATGGGTCCCACAAAAATTCATATGCGGCAGTCAAGATATCTAGTTTGTGTTCACTTGATTGTTGAATGAGAATCTTACTTGCTTCCCCTTACACATGCACTACAAACTTTATCATTTTGAACTTAATTTTAAGGCAAAATCTATAACCATGTCTTTGAAGCAAGTTTATTCAAGTTTGTTTCAAACTAGCATGTCACAAAATCCATTACTAAGACAGAAGTCGAGACTTATACTAGATAATTTCATGATATACACCTTGTGCACATTTTTGTCAATGCTTGCACTTAGAACAATTTCCTTTGTAATCAACCTTTTGACCTTGCAACCCCTTTTTTCATGCGCAAAGGACGATTCCCCTTTTTAGTGGGTAAGTGAAAGGAATTTTTGTTTATCTCAGTCATGTGTCTTGAACAAAACTTTCATCCATGTACCAATGCTTGCTTTCTTTCACTCTCACATGAAAAATAACTCAGGTGTTAGTTTTAGGAACCCAGACAAGCTTGGGTCCTTTTTGTGATTAAAAAGAGTGAGGCCAATTTCTTCTTGCCCGATGTGGCGACAGAAGTTGTTAGACTTGTTCCTATGACGATTTTTAGCTTATTTCCTTTTGTCGGCAAGTACAGCATTTCCCTACTCCCTAAACTGCGATTGGGCGTTCGGTAGTAAAGATGACCACTTACCTGCTTAGTAACACAGCCCTCTTGATGACATTTATTTCTTTGTGAAAACCCTATCCAGCCACTTTCATTATGAATTGCTTCTACTTAGGTTATTCAAAATTCTAGATGACTTGGTCACATACACTAACTTTCAGATCGCCTTTTAGTTTAGAAACTTCAAGACTTATTTTTCTTGCTTTTCTTTTCCACCAAAGAGCAATCGACTTTACATTGTTTGAGTTCGAGACTCAACGCTTCCTCAATTTTTCACCAACTTCCTCGCTTTTGACGAACTTTTCGGTACTCTCATGACAATTTCAAGTTCAACAATGTGTTCCTTCAAAGTACAATTTTCTTTATCGGCGACATCTTTACTATTTTTAGATCAATGAACTCAAAATTTCCAAACTAGCGAGAGCATTAAAAGTCGATTCTGTAGAAGTGACTTCTGGAGTTTATCCATTAAGGCATTCATCATAGAAATAGTTTTACGGTAGAGAGAATGCTATGCACGTTTTCATTGAGTGAGAGATACTTACCTTGGAATTCTTATTTCCTTTATCAAGATCGAGTCCCTAGAGCCATGAATGCGCTATTCATCAGCTGCACGCCAGAATCATCGATTATCGAGATCCCCATGCGGCCATCATTGCATATTTTTTCCCTTTTATTTTCCCTTCTTCTTTAAAGTTTCAACTCTCTTTACTCCGGCCACTCTATTTTCTCCACTTAATTTCCCATAGTGGACAATCTTTAATCATATGATCTGTTTTAGCATTGTAGCAAGGCTCTTGGAGACTTCTCATTGGAACCACTTTTTGCTACTTATTCCTTTCTTGTCATAGCCCTTCTCTTTCTTGAGGAACTTCTTAAACTTTTTTTCTAGAAATGCTATTTGATCATCGTCAATATCAAGCTAAATCCAGCATCAGAAACTTTTAAAGCCGGTGAGTTTTCTTTGAATCCATCTTCATTCATAAAGTATCCATGTTCATCTCGCCCAAGTTTTCAAGTTCCCTACTAATTCATCAAGAGTCATGGTAGAGATATATTTAACTTTCCTTATAGCGGTAACTTTGGCGTCCGATTTAGCCTTAGGAAGGACCGCTTGAGACTTTGTCAACTTGTTCTTCAGGAGTTTTCTTTGAATCCATCTTCATTCATAAAGTCATCCATGTTCATCTCATAAGTTTTCAAGTTCCCTACTAATTCATCAAGAGTCATGGTAGAGATATATTTAACTTTCCTTATAGCAGTAACTTTGACATCCCATTTAGCCTTAGGAAGGACCCTTGAGACTTTGTCAACTTGTTCTTCAGTGGTGGGCACCTTTCCCAGTGAAGATAATTCATTCATAAGTAATGTAAGTCTTGTGATCATTTCTTGCAGGGATTCATCCTCCTTCATTTTGAATGTTTCATATTCAATAAATAACATAACAACTCTGAACTTCCTGACTTGATTTGTTCCTTCATGAGCATTGACCAGTGTATCCCATATTTTCTTTGCTGTTGAGTAATTAGAAATCCGGTTATACTCATCAGGACCCAATCCACATACAAGAATGTTCTTGGCTTTGACATTCTTCTTGAGAGCCAACAAGTCCTCTGTAGTGAATTCAGACCTCACCTTCAGAACTTCGACTCTATCCATCATCTTCTTAGGAATGACAGGTCCGGTTGTGATCCTGTCCCACAGTTCATAATCTTCAGCCTGAATAAAATTTTCCATTCGAGCCTTCCACCAAATAAAGTGTGATCCATTGAAAAGAGGTGGTCAAGTGGTTGACTGCCCTTCGCAGTGTCCAATAGGTGGTGCAGAATTCATCATGATCTATCTTAGGTGTAAATCTTTTAAGATAAACCTGCTCTGATACCACTTGTTAGGTTGCATGACCTAAGGACTTGTCTTTACTGTTTGCCTACGAATGGAACAAGTCGCCAGACGTGTTCCACTTATGTGAATAAAACAGTAAGTAAATGAGATGGTGATTTAGCATGGAAAACACCCGGCTCAAAAGGTGAAAAACCACGACCTGTACCTCCACAGGATTTTCTCCAACTTCACTAACTTCAAAGAGCCTCTTCAAACAACATATTACAACACTTGTAACCTAAAAGAATTATAAACTCTAATGTCTAGCTGTTCACACTCCTCCCTAGGAATGTGTTCTCAACGTCTCCTAGTATACTCTACTTGAAGACAAACTCCTCTTAATTCAGTTTATAACTCACTGAATTAAGATTACATCAATTACAACTCAATGACTAACTCCTAGTACAAGATTGCTAACTCTAGCCTATTACTTCACTAGGACCAAATTCGTCAATTGAATTTCTTCACACTCCAAATGATGCAAAATCTCACTCTTTATAGATTTTCTTTTTCCTCACTTTGTGAGTGCACGAGTTGCTTTGAGAAGTCACACTTTTATATATACACAACTTTTCAATATATTTGCAGCAACTACCTTTGTCCACATTAGAAGTCTACTCGTAGTAGGAGTCCTTCTTCAAGTCTATCTCTTAGCTTACTTTGTGTTTTAATCAAAATCCAACTCTTACAAATCAGCACATGTACAATCTTCATAGAGTTGTTCTTCACTTCGAATTGTCCATCAAATCAAACTCTTCTTGACTTAGAGTTCTACTTCAAGTGAGACTCCTTTTTCGAGTCAAACTCTTTGCTTCTTTAGTATTGTAGTAGAACTCCAACACTTCAATTTTGCACATGCTTATTTCACTTAGAGTGAGTGACATGGCTTAATCATCTTTTGATACGTGTAGCTTATCTTTGTTGGATCATTTACTGCTGTCATGTCAGCTTCTTTAGACAGTAAATTTTATACTTCCTTGGAACAACTTGGTTGACCTGTTTCATCGACTTTATCAATCATCAAAACTACATAGATCCCAACACATTCCACAACGTATTATTTTGTATAATCTCCTTTTCTTTTAATTCTATATAATTCTTGTCTGCAAAATTTAACTAAAAAATTTGATGCTTATATTTTGTTAAACTAGTCCTTAGTTTTGTCGCAAAGACGACACTTTATCTTATATTCACTTGGTATACATTGTAGATGTCTACAACTAATGAAGAATAGAAAAAACTTAAATTGGAAATTTGATACTTCTATTTTATTGAAAAATACATAAATTTTATTGAAAAGACATAAGTTTACCCTGTATCACTTGATATATCTCGTAGAATTGTCTACAAAATAGTGAACAATAGAAAAAATTTAGCTTGAGAATTTGATTCTTATATTTTGTTCGACTATTTACAAAATAATTCATATTTTATTTTTTATTAGGTGCATGATTAGAATGACCAGAAATTGCATCTACATGGGTTACAAGGACAAATGGGGTACCAATAATAAGTGCTTGAATAATGACTCGAAATTGTTGTCCCATAGGCAACACTTGTCATACTAAAACAATAATTTTTTGACATCGAGGAAATTCATGATTAAAGGACAAACTTTCAAGCAATATTGGACCTACACATCCTGACAATTTACAATGAACTGTTACCCCATAGGAAACACTTGTCATTCTAAAGCAATAGTTATTAGACATTGAAGAAAGTCATGAATTAAAGGCAAAACTTCAGGCAATATTCAACATACATATCTTGATGATTTACTATGAATTGTTGCCTCATAAAAAACACTTTGACGTACTAAAGCAACAATTATTAGACATGGAGGAAACTCATGACTTAAAGGCAAAAGTAGTCTTACTAAAAACAGTACATCACTCTGTGCACATGAAGTATAATCACACAACTACTTTCAGAAAAGCATATTATCGATCACCTAGCATGCATAAGAAATTATCTATAACGTAAAAATAACAATAAAAGTGACCACCTTACAAAAAATTGAAAACTATAATTCCAACGCAATCACACAGTTAATTCTACTATGAAGAACAATTAATCGCTGAAACAAACACCAAAATTCCTTTCTTCTGTCACAAGAACTGGGGGAAACAAGGGTTGAGCCTGAAGAAAAATCAAGGAATGAGAGCAAGGGAGAGGAGCGAGAAGTATCTTGGTTCGCTGCTAGGAATACAAGGGCAAAAACGTCTTTGCCCGTACATAAAAATGTTGTAAAGGTTTGTCATAAATATATCAGAAAAAGTGAATAAAAATTCAAGATAAAACACTTTGGGAGACTGATGTAGGGCGTATTTACGCATTTATTAACCATATTTTGCCCATATGTAGCTATATTTTGAGAACAAATTATGTGTTTTTTTTTTGTGTTTATGATATATTTGTGAAAAAGAGTTAACACACTTGATAAGATGCTTTCAGGTATTAAAGTGATGAATTTGGTTTAATTGTGGCTAAAAAGAGTAAGAATGACAAAACAAGGTTGACGAAATGAGTATGATAGAAGTTGGCATTGCGCACGCACACTTGTGCTATGGTATCAGAGCATTTAGAGGTGCGACGCGCCAAGGGCAGTGACGCATGGAGAGGCACGAGGCACTACTCAGTTTGGACGGCCAGAAATCAAATCCTAATTCTACTAGGAACGGAAGCTGCAAAACTCAATTCTAATCCAAGAAGGAGCAACAAAGACTTTATTTACTATTATAAATACCTTTTATAACATGTTTTTAGGCGTCTAACGTGAAATTGATAGTGCAACATAGAGTCCCATAGTTCAGTCTTGTGCACAATTCATACTTTACGAATTTGTGTAATAGCGTAGTTGAATATTTGTTGGAGATTCATCAAGTTCTTGTGACTCAATATAACTTTGGAGATTTTGTTAAACAATTTTATATCAAAGTAAGTCTCATTATGAATTCTTCTACATTTTTGTTTTTATTCTTATAAACATTAGCGGCTAAATCTCTTAAGCTAGGGTTATGGGAACCATGATGGATTAATAAAAATATGCATAATAAGCAAGTGATTCTTGAATGATGAATTGGGTGGATTGTTATTTTCTTCATCTTAATGCTTAATTATCCGTATCATCAACTGGCCCGACCAAGGAGGCTGAAGTTAGGAAAAGAGAATAACAATGACAATTTGAGGCTACCAACCCTCATCTAAATTAACTTGAGCTCTAATCGAGGATAGTTAAGTCAAGATTTATGGCGAGGATAAAATATACACACTTTGAGTCCGAGAGAAGATAGCTGAAATTCATCTATGTAGGTCGAGAGCCGTTAGATGAACTTAATCGTTAGTCTTACACCAAAATTCACCAGGATAGATCACTAGTAAAAACCTACTAAATTATGAAAATTATGGAGAACACAATCCTAACTTACTCTTGATAATTTGATACACAACTTAATCATTTTTAGCATTATTTTCTTCTCTTTATTTGCAAATCCCCTTTCGGAAATATTGATTTTAAGTTAGTTTACTCATCATTAACATATTGTTTCTTCCTTATTCCCTGTGGGATCGATCTCAACGTACGTTGGGTTACTATATTTGACAACGCCCGCTTTATACTTCAATTGCGAGGTGTAATTTGAGCGTGATCAGAGACACTAAGCGTAATTTCCTGCAAACATGGGGACCAAAATTTGAAAAATAATAATTTTGGATGGAGTTTTATGCCTTATAAGTTAGTTAAGCCACGTCAACTTATTGTTGGCTAACGGTTAGGTTGTTAGAATCTGTTACTTGTGGGCACATGGATCAGTTAGTTAGTTAGTTAGTAGATATTTTGATTGTATTCCATTAGTATAAATCAATCAAGTGTATAAATGTGGGGATTAGGAATAAACAACTATTACAATTCTCTTCCAAAGTCTCTATTCTATGCTCTTCTTCTTTCTACTGTTACATCGACTTGTCTTCTCCAACTATCAAGTTCCCCAATCAGTATCTCAAATCTCGAGTCTCTGTAAATTCTTCTATCGAGTAACATTGATACCACAGCATTTCTATCTGACAAAATCCACACGATCAAATGAAGGCACTTACAGCAATGAAGTAAGGGAATTGCGAGAAATGATGCAAAAAATGCTGATAGAAATGTGTATGTACTCCAGCAGGTGAAGTTCCGAGTCTGAAAAAGTTGGATCAAGTTGTGTTGGAGATGAGGGAACAATTGATAAATTTTAGAAAAATTCACAGATATAAATCACTAGTGATTCATTAAGAAGGGGAGGAATTACCAGAAGCAACAAGGTTATTTGATGAAAGGTCTCAAAGGGAAAAAAGTATACATAATTTTACCAATCATAATTCTCAATTTTTTCAATGTTCGAAGATGGAATTCTTGAGGTTTTATGGGAAAGAAATCAGATCTTGGCTATTCAGGATCGAGCAATTTTCAACTTGGACAATATTCCACAAGAAGAGAGAATAGAAAATGCAACTTCGCAATTTGAAGGAGAGGCAGTTCAATGGCACTTGTCTTTCATGAAGTACAAGCAGTATTTACAGCCACCAACTTGGAATGAGTATGTTATGTCTCTTGTAAAAAGATTTAGGGCAGACTAAGATGATCCAACAGAGGAGTTAAAAAAGGTGATACAAACATGATGTGTGAGGAATTATCGAGCAGTGTTTGAAAGGAATTTGACAAGAGTTAATCTGTCTCAAGAAAATGCTATTAGATATTTTCAGGGAAGCTTGAAACATGATTTGAATATGGCAGTGAAGATGATTAACCCTCAGAGATTATCACAAGTGTACAAGATGGCAAGAAGCTTACCTGGAAGCCATAAGACAACCAGTAGCAGGGAACTAGAATCAGAGTGTTTCTAGGAGGTATGGGTATTAGAAAGTTCAAACCAAACCACCCCTACTACCAACCCCAACAATTGATAGTTCAACGACATAGAAGGGGGTTAACAGAAGGAAAGTGAGTGTGGAGGAGATGAATGACAGGAGATCCAAAGGTCTTTGCTATTTTTGCAATGAGAAGTATACTTTTGGACATAAGTGCAAGAATGTGAAACAACTATATCTACTGTAAGTGGATGAAATTAAGGAAGGAGATAGTAATCAAAAAGGGAGAGGAGACTGATATGGAGGAGTAAGAGCTGGAATTACCACAACCAATAGAATAGATGGAAATTTCTGTTCATGCACTTATTGGTACATTGGGTTACAGAACCTTGAAGGTCACTAGTTACCATTCCAATAAGCCACTTTATATTTGATAGATACTGAAAGCTCACATAATTTTATAAACCCTGAGCTGGTGAGGAAGTTAGGGTGTGAAATAAGGTCAACTACTCTACAGTTAGTTAATACAGATAATGGCAATGCTCTGAAGGTGGATCGGATGTGCACCATATCTTGGCTATTGCAAGGAGCTGAATTTTTAGCTGATTTCTTATTATTACCATTGGGATCTTAGTGTGGTGTTGGGAGTGCAATGGCTTTTGAGCTTTGGAGATATCAGGATGAATTTCAGGAAGCTCACTATGGAATTTTGGCATAAAGGGAAGAAGCATTGCCTCAGAGGTGCAGGAAGGCAGATCACACTTTCAAGTGCTAGCAAATTGGCAAAATTGTCAGGTAATCAGTCTAAACTATGCTTCATACAAGTAGTTCCCTTGGTGAGTAGTGAAGCACAATGGTATGCTCTAGAGGCTAAGGAGGAATCTAATGGAGATCCTAGGTTACTGGAATTACTACAAGAGTTCAAACAGTTGTTTGATGAGCCTGGAAAGTTCCCTCCATCTAGAGGAATATTTGACCATAGAATTGTGCTTATGAAAGATACTGAACCTGTAAACAAGAGACCCTATAGATACCCTTCTGTAAAGAAGGACATAATTAAGGAATTAGCACAACAAATATTGGACCAAAGTATAAATCAGCCTAGTTGTAGTCCATTTGCTTCTCCAGTTAGTTTGAAAGAAAGATGGTTCATAAAGGATGTGTGTAGATTATAGAGACCTCAATAAGTACACTGTGAAGAATAAGTTTTCAATTCCTATTGTGGAAGACTTATTAGATGAGCTAGGGGTTCCAAATTCTTTTCTAAGATTGATCTTAGATCAAGTTATCACCAACTTAGAATGGAAGAGGAGGATATACCAAAGACAACTTTTAAGACACATTCAGGGCATTTTGAGTACTTAGTAATGCCTTTTGGGCACTCAAATGCTTCTGCAACAGGTCAAGGTCTTATGAACATTGTGTTTTATGCTTTTTGAGGAAGTATGTGCTGATTTTTTTTAATGATATCTTGGTCTACAGCCAAACTATGGAAGAACATCTAAGGCATCTGAGTTCTGTGTTTGATGAGATGCAGAAACACCAACCTTTTGCTAAAGAAAGTAAGTGTTTCTTTGGTGTAGAGAGCATAGAATACTTGGGACATTTTATCATACAAGAAGGGGTATCCACTGATCCTCACAAGATTGACGCAGTGAGGAAGTGACCTATTCAAGTTACTGTAAAATAGTTGATGGGGTTCTTGGGCTTAATTAAATTTATACAAGGTTTTGGAGTTATAAGTAAACCAGTGACTGACTTACTGAAGAAAGACAGGTTCAAGCGGACACCTGCAGCATCTACTGCTTTTGGACACCTGAAGGAGAGCCTCACTAAGGCTCCTATATTGGCCTTACCGGATACATCCAAAACTTTTATTGTGGAAACTGGTTCAAGTGGTCAAGGTATAAGGGTTGTCCATATGCAAGAGGGGCACCCTATTGCTTTTATAAGCAAAGTCTTATCCCCCTAGACATGCTGCAATATCAGTTTATGGTAGAGAGTTGTTGGCCCTTGTCAAGCAGTAAACAATGGTCCCAATACTTGCTTAGTCAAAAGTTTATGATCAGGACTGATCAAAAAGTTTTAAAGTTCTTAACGAAGCATAAATTACATACCAATTCTCAGTTGTCATGGGTAACTAAGTTGATGCCATTTGATTATACAATTGAGTACAAAAAAGGGGTGGAGAACAAGATTGTTGATGCATTGTCCAGGAGGATTGGAATAGCGTTGATGTCATTAGTACTCTTTACTGCCACTTCTGATCTATTACAAGCTACAACAAATTGCTAGGATTCTGATGATGAGATGAAAATCCTTATTCAGCAATTGCAGACCAATGCATCATTTCATAAGGAGTACACTTGGCATCATAATCAATTAAGGAGAAAGGGCAAGAATGTAGTAGAAAAAGATACACAATTGAGGAAGGATATCATTGGATTATGGCATGCTTCTCCTCAAGGGGGACATTCTGGTAGGAAAGCCACCTTAAAAAGATTATTGACATTGTTTTATTAAGAAGATATAAGGAAAGATGTTAAGGAGTTCATTTTGAAATGTGACATTTTTCAAAGGAACAAAGCTGACTTGGCAGCTTATCCAGGGCTTGTACAGCCTTTGCCAATCCCTGATGTTGTTTGGTCACAATTGAGCATGGATTTTATTGATGGCTTCCCAAGTCCAAGGGTCATGAGGTCATTCTAGTGGTTTTGGACAGATTAAGTAAATATGCTCACTTTATACAACTAAAACATCCTTACACTACTCAATCTGTTGCTAAGGTATTTTTGGACATTGTTATCATATTACATGGATTGTCTGATGTTATAACTAGTGATAGGGATAGAGTTTTCTTGAGTTCTTTCTGGCAAGAATTATTCACCTTACAAGGAGTTTAGTTGCACACTTCATCAGCATATCATCCTCAATCTGATGGTCAACTAAAGTGCTGAATAGGTTCTTAGAGACCTATTTGAGGTATTTTTGCAATACAGATGCTACTGATTGGTTTGATTGCTTGGCTATGGCTGAGTATTGGTATAATACCTCTTATCATTCTGTCATGCACACTGCCCCATATGAATCCCTTTATGAAAGACCACCTCTTCTTCATCTTCCTTATTTTCCAGGGGAATATACCACAGTAGAAGTGGATATATTCTCCTTAACAGAGAATTGAAGTTACAGCTGCTACAAACATCACCTGCTGAGAGCCGAACTGAGGATGAAACAACAGGATGATGCTCATAAAAGTGACTGGGTTTTTGAAGTTGGTGACTGGATGTATTTCAAGACTCAACCTTATAGACAACAGTCTGTTTTCAACCATTCATTTCAGTTTAATAGTTAGGTTGTTAGAATCTGTTACTTGTGGCACATGGATCAGTTAGTTAGTAGATATTTTGATTATATTCCATTAGTATAAATCAATCAAGTGTACAGATGTGGGGATCAGGAACAAACAACTATTACAACTTTCTGTTCCAGAATTGGGTTGACATTTTTAGTCGACTTATGGTGGTCCCCTAACTATAGAACCATTTTTTCAAAAAGAAAATTCTCGAAACAGAATCTGCGAATCCTCTTTGATCAGGTTTCAGACTTCTATATTTGTTGTTAATTATCCTTTGATTCTGAAAATTGAGTATGAGTGCAGTAGTTAGGTGAATTGTTACTTAACCAACTTAAGGCTTGATATTATTTGTTGGAGGCTATTTGAAGCTTATTTGGGAATTTATTTTTAAAGTGCAACATTAAGTTTGGCTATTGTCAAGGTTTTGATTGTGTTATTAGGCTATTGTTTATTTCTTTTGGGGTATTGTTTGGCTTTCGAATATATTGGGATTTCCTATTGGTTTCAAAATTAATTTATTAAGATACAATGAGTATTTTAATTGGAAAAAATGACTGATCTGTTCAAAGTTGTTGCTTCTAGTTCATTATCTGACAAAATGGTTTTGGTTTCGATTGAGCAGTTTGCTAAATTATCTCAATATAAAAAATCATTGAAAGAATCCACATCAGTTAATATCTTTGCTGGGTTAGGTAAAGCATGTCTTATCATCTCTTCCAATAAATGAATGATTGATTCAGGTGTCACAAATCATATGACATATAATCTTAATATTTTTTTCTATCTTTCGATCACTCTAGCAGTGTTGGATTTGAGATTGTTCAATCAACCTCGTCTATTACTTTGTCATTTGTATTAAGTCTATCAAAATTGATCTTTAATCTGATTTCTGCTAGTAAAGTTACGAGAGACCTTAATTGTTATATCTTGTTCTTTCTCAATTGTTGTCTATTTTTGATCTTATGACAAATCAGATTATTAATAAAGGACATATATTTGATGATCTTTATATCCTCTGTTGCTTACTCTAGTTTCGTGTCTTCATTTGAGGTACATTGTCGACCGGGATATCCTTCACTACGCTCTATTGAAAAAGTTTTGCACTCAGTTTCAGAATATTTCATCAATGGAATGTGAGTTATGTCAATTTGTAAAACACTATTGCATCTCATTAAGTACAAGAGTTAATAAGTGACTTGAGTCAGCTTTTGAGTTAGTTCATTCTGATGTTTAGGGGTCATGTCTTATTGTTTCTAAAACTGTGCATAAATATTTTGTCACTATTGTATATGATTTTTCTCGAATGACTTGGATATACTTTATGAGCATATCTAAAGTGTTTACTTACTTTTCTGTTTTTTGTTCTGAAATCAAAACTCAATTTGATGCCTCGGTGTGCATTCTAAGAAGTGATAAATCATACTAAAGAATATATGTTAGAGTTATTTCAATCTTACATGAAACATCATGGTATTCTCTACCAGTCTTTATGTGTTAGTACATCCTCTCAAAATAAAGTTGCTAGAGAAAGAATAGACATCTACTTGAGATAGTTTGGACATTATTGTTCCAAATGAAGGTTCCTAAGCAATTTTAGGTTGATGTTGTCTCTACTGCTTATTTCCAGATCAATCACATGTCTTCAACTATGTTGGCTGGTAATATGTCTTATACTGTTCTTTTTTCAAACAAATCATTATTTCCAGTGGAACCTAAGGTATTTGGAAGCACATGTTATAATCTAGATGTTTGACCATTTGTTGCCAAGTTGGACCCTAAGGCGTTAAAGTGTGCTTTCTCGGGCTATATCACCTTCCGAAGGGGTATGAGTGTTATTATACTGAACTTGGTAAATATATGGTGTCAACTGATGTGGTATTTTCAAAGATGACACCATTCTTCTATGCATCTCCCATTTTTACAAGTCGAGAGGAGGAAGATAAGTGGTTAGTCTATTAGGTTACTCATGTTGTAACAAACAATCAGATGAAGTTGTTCCCCCATCTCCTAATTCTTCCATTGAGCACCAATCAACTATTGTACCTTCAGAACCATAACTAATTTTATTTCTTATGACCATTTATCTCCTGCATCTAGTTGTTTGATTGACTCTCTAAACTCTGTTAAAATAGTGAAAGAAGCATTGAAGCATTCTTGATGGCATGACACAATGCTTGAAGAGTTACACGCTTTAGATGAAAATCACACTTGGAATTTAGTAGATTTACCCAAAGAAAAAAAAGCAGGATGTAAGTGGGTCTTTACAGTCAAAGTTAATCCTAATGGTTCTGTTGCGAGACTTAAAGCTAGGCTAGTGGCTAAAGGCTATGTTCAAACTTATCAGGTGGATTATTGCGATACTTTCTTCCCAGTAGCCAAACTCACCTCTGTCCGCTTGTTTATTTCATTGGCTACTTCTCAACATTGACCTTTACATCAGTTGGATATCAAAAATATATTTCTTCATGATGATCTCAGTAAAGAGGTATATATAGAGGAACCATCTGGGTTTGTTGCTCAGGAAGAGTATGAAAAAGTTTGTCATCTAAGAAAATCTTTATTTGGTCTAAAGTATAGTCCTCGTATCTAATTTGAAAAATATAGCGATGTGGTTTAAGAAATTTGGGTTGAAAAAGAGTAAGTGCGATCACACACGTAGTCTTCTATAGACAATCATCGACGAGTATTATTCTTCTAGTTGTCTATGCGATGATTTTATCGTCCCAAAGAAAGTATGTACTTGACCTATTTTTGGAAACTGGAGAGTTGGAAGCTAAGTCATGTGGCACACCAATGATTCCTAATGTACATCTTACTAAGAATTATCTTGATTTGATTGATGATCCGAAAAAATACAAAAGATTAGTTGAAAAACTAAACTACCTAATTATGACCTGTCTAGATATTGCCTATGCGGTCAATATTGTCAGTCAATTCATATCTATACCAACAATCAAACACATGACAACCATGGAACAAATCTTGTGCTATTTGAAAGGAGTTCCTGTCTCGACATATTGTATAGCTATTACGGGCATACTCATGTTGAGTGTTTTGCTGATGTTGATTGGGCTGGATCTAGAATTGATAGAAGATCTACTACTGACTATTAGGTATTTGTTGGTAAAATCTGGTATATTGGAGGAGTAAGAAACAAAATGTTGCATCTCGATCTAGTGCAGAATCTAAGTATAGAGTTATAACTCAGCCAACATATGAAATACTATGGATACTCACCTTAAGCTGTGGTTGGTTAGAAGCCTTTTTCTCCAACAAAACTTTGGTGTGCTAAACAGGCTGCTTTGCATATTGCCTCAAATCCAATATATCATGAATGAACGAAACATATTGAGGTTGACTGTCACTTTGTCCATGAGAAGATTCAAGAAAACATAATTTGTACTAGCTATGTGAAGACAGGAGAGCAACTGGGTGATATATTTACGAAGGCTTTAAATAGAACTTGGTAGAGTTGTCAAAACGGGTCAACCCAGCTTAACCCAGTCCAAGTCTCACGGATCAAGAAATTTGATGGATTAGAACGGGTCAACCCTTCATTTTAAAAGTCTTAAAATGGTCAGGCCAACCCAACCCTAAAAGATTCGCGAACTAGGACGGGCTAACCATTCTTTTTTTGATGTTTTTTTTAATAAGAATTTTTTTTTCAATCTACATTTGAACTTATAGGTATGACAATTTGTTAATATTTCTAACATATGATTATATGAAAGTACATAATTCTACGACAACTTATAAAATATTCAACATCAACACATTGTCAAGCACATTTGAATCCGTTGATAAAGTTGTCTTAATTAATATCTTCATCTTCGTCTACATTCATATGCAAATTTAATTAGTTAAACATTATCAAATAACTATATATATCAAAAATTAATAATATTTAAATCTACTTCAAAATGTTACCACTTTAAATTTCGGTAAAATCGTACAATCGATTTCGAGTAGCAGCAAGTGTTTGGACATTTTCATGATGGGTGCAATATTTATACTTAGTGATTAGAAATTTTAATATTTAACGCTAAATGAGTAAAGTATTGTGTGAGATACTAGAACTTATTTTGTAATCATTATTCCTAGTTTTACTTCTTTTTTCACAATTTTCTTTTTAATATTTTAAATTGAGACACAATCATGAATGTGACTTCTATACTTGATGATTAGGATATAACGTTAAATGAGTAAAGTATTGTGTAAGATACTAAGACTTATACGGTAATCACTATTCTTAATTTTTACGTTCTTTTTTTCACAATCTTTTATAAATTTTTAATTTAAATTAATTAGTATTTTGGTCCAAGGATCAAACCCAGCCCATCCTCAAGAGCCAGCGAGCTAACTCGGGCTGACTTAAAAGTCTCAGTTTAAATGGGCTTAAAAAATCTTAACTCGATCCTGCCCCAATAACAGGTTGTGTTGAGCTGGCCTCAAAAACCAAACCCATTTGGACAGCTCTAGAACTAGATGGAATATCTTTGTAACAAGTTGAGCATGATTAATATCTATGTTACAACTTGAGGGGAGTGTTGCAGAATATACATAGACATGTCTACACATCACAATCATAGATAGAGATATTCAAGGATTTTTCTGATTTTGTTTTCTTAGATAGATTTACTTGTACACCTTTAATAATACAAGGAAATTGCTCCATTGATTTGTCGCTGTATTTTACAATCTTTTTACCCCGTTGGGTGGCAGAGGGTTGGATAGGATAATAACAGCAATATTGTCTTCGTTCGCAAAGAACTAACCTTCAGGTCAAGTTGATGCGGTATAACAGAAAGCAAACAATATCCAGCTGTAAGTACTACCAGAGCATATAATCAACACCTCAGCAGTCTTTGCATGTGAGCAACAAAAAACGTGCACTCAGCTTAAACTGCACATCCTGCTACAGTTATCTGGTAAAAGCTGTAAAACTACCTCAAGGAGTAATATCTATGTTGGTTTCATTTGGATCAGAACTGGTAGACTGGGAATCTCATTCTCTTATTACCCTGCTACATACAGCTTTGAAGGGCTGAGAAGTATATGGTCTCTTAAGCAAACTCATCGGCATTCTCAGAGTTTGTTTGCGATTCCTCCTGCCCCTTATTAAAATGTTGAAGGTCTTCTTCTCATCAGTCTTACCGGTGTGTCTCTGCATGAAATTATCACAGAATCCAGCATTCTCATTTGGAGCTTCACCGTTCTGTGATTGACTGTCAAACAAGGTAATGTTCTCTGAAGCCATCGTGTTCCTTGCTCTGACTTTTTCTGATCCAACCTCAGCTATATCATTCAAGGTTTTCACTGCATCTGGTGTTGGGAGATTCGCTTCTGCCTTAACCTCATCTCCCGAGATGAGATCAACAGGCAAGCTTGGTACTGGACTGGAGCGCTCAGAATTATCAGATGACTCTTTTGCGACCGAAACCAAAGTTGAATCAGTAATTGATTCAACCACAGGTAGAGAGACGGAAAATTCTATTGGATGGCAGCCAGGAACATAATCTGATGCTTTAGGAGTCATATTGCATTGCCAAGCATAATGATTGAAATGGAAAGCGCTACTGTTTACCGGGAATGTAGTTGGAGGTAACATCTGGGGTTGAGAATAGGGAGGGTACATAAAGGGCAAACGGTGCATCATGTTTGGGGCGGGCAGAGGTGAAGGGTATGAGTGATGAGGGGATAAGCACATGGGCAAGATAGTGGGTGGTCCTGGATGAACACTCATGTTCATTGGCCAAGGACCTACTGGCGGTAGTCTTCCAGGACCAGAAGGGTGATTAATGCTCATACACAGTGGCACTATGCGAGCAATGGCTGGGACCGGGCTGAACGGTGCCGCTGATGCAGATAACTGTTTATTGGACAATTCTTGAGTAATATCACTTGAACAAGATACTGAAGCTTTTACTTCTGGGTACTCCATGTCTTGTAAGGTAAAGTTTGAATTACCACTTGAATCTAAATTGTCAGAAATACACATGTTATGAGTATTGACACCTTCCTCTTCCATTGGACTAACACTAACATGGCAGGATTGAACTGATGACTTGCTTGGACATGTGATGTCTGAAATTTCTCCACCTCTCAAATAACTCAACTGAATTTCTTCTTTATTGTCAATGGCTACTGTTTCATTGTTTATATGATCAGCAGCATCTGCAACAAGATGGTGAATGTCCCCCGCCTTCATGGATTCTGCATCTCTTCTCATTGGCTCAAAATTTTGTTCCTCCCCATTGGCTTCCTCTCCAAGTTTCAGAACTTCTTGATTATCAGGAACTTCATCTTCAGAAACTCTTTCCTGCATCATAGAGACAGTACCTGGAGGGGCAACTGCTACATCCTTGTAGGAAGGAGATTTTCCGAGGCTTACTATGGAACTCCTTTTTGGTATGGGTCCAGCCTCTTTTATTGCAGAAACTTGAGTCTGCTCCACTGAAGAACTTAATAACTCACCTCCAGTTCTAGTGGTCTCAGCAACATCTCTGACTGATGAAGACACAGACTTGACCCAATATATTACAGCTTTTGCAACTCTTCGACCAAGTTTAGTACAGGGAGATGGACTCTTTGCTACATAGTAATCCGCATTATTTCCTTCTGATATTATCTTTTTCTTTAAGGCAAAATTTCTACCCGTTTGATAGTTATTCTTCAATCTAGCATGGCCAACTTCAGAAATTGAGTCTTTTTTCTGGTAATCAATGACCTTGCTGATGGTTTGCCACCTCTGTCTGAGTTTTCGGCGATAAATACTAGCTGATCTTGGTCTCTGTACTGGCTGCCATCCATCATCTGCTTCAGCATAAGGTTCAGATAACACAGAACTGTTATCACACTTCTCCAAAGAAGCATCCTCCACCAACGGTCTAGGTTCAATGGGTTTGTTCTTCTCTGAAACTCTTCGGTCTGCATTCTGATTGGACTCAACTACTGTCTTAAAGGATTCCACATTTGTTTGGGAATTACTCTCATCTTTGCAAATTAGTTTCTGATCATCTTGCTTCACTTTCAGGACATCTTTAGGAGTGTCAGAGTCCGCTGAGGCACAATTGGTCAGATCAGATTTTCCCTTTACCTGAGAAATAAAAGCATGAAGTATAAGGACAGAAGCATTAAGGGAGGCTTGTGCTACGCAAACCTCAAGTTTCAAGCTAAATCTACTTTCAAATAGATGTGGAACGAGCAAAAAGTAAGAGTTCCTGAATGTAAAAGATAACACAAGGTAAAATTTGAATTTCAGTGCAACATGTTTGCATTAACATATAATAGGAAGGCATACAGACTTTTGGAAGCCTGAAATATATGTTGCAACATCTACCTAGATCCAAAGTTTCCTTTTAAACTAATTCGCTCTTTCCTCTGTCCTCTCGTGCTGGCGTTATGGACGGTAGACCTTCCCAACAAAATACCACAAGCTAGAATTTGAATTCCACAGTTTATGCTTATCTATTACATCCTCCAGCCATTTCACTTACTCGAAGTTTAATATGATAACTAGACTTATGTAACATATTACTGGTAGTGGAAGAAAATACTAAAGTATTCATTGAAAGATTGATAGAGAACATCAAAATCTTAAATTTGAATAGTTAAACAGCTTTGAGATGAAAGGCGTGAATGTTGCATATTATAATTTTTAAGTGAAATAGTGTTACAATTTTTTGAAACGTCCTAAATGAAAAGAGTGTCATATAAATTGGATGAAGGAGTAATATAATTGCATTGCATTAACATATTTCTTAGATAAGAATATATTTGCATTAGCATATACAACTTTGTCCTAAACTATATTACCTTACCTCTTCATGCTGAAATATTTGCAACATAAGGAAAAAAAAAAAAAAAAAAAAAAATATATATATATATATACACACAAAGACATTATGAGCATCCTGTACCTTTGAGACAAAGCCTTTTCTTTTTGCTAGAATAGAATCTCTCCCTTTGGCATCGGAACTGGGATTGATATAGTCGAGCAAATCTGACACACTGTCCATTAAGATAGTATGTCATAACAAGATCAAAACCGAAGTGTTTCACTGATCGGTCTCTAGAGTATAGCTATGCCAAAGCATTCTTTTGGAAAAGTTATTGTGCATGTAAGTGATGCAAATTACGAGATCTTCATGTAGCATCTAAACTTTTACATTGATGACATAGAACATTATCACTTCCTAAATAGTCAAATGACTCAGATTCTCAAAACAAGCGAAATATAACAAATAGAATGTCATAACAAACTCAAAAGTAGGTGGATTGAAGGTGTTAAAGAAACATGGACCTAGGACATAACTTAACCCCAAAAGTTAGCTCAAACCATGAGGATCATTCAAAATGATGCATAGAAACTACAACTTCATATCCTCAATCAGTGAGATTCTAACATTTCCCTTCCGTGCGATGTTTCGGAGCTAGACATCTAAAACATAAACAACATAAAATAGGGCCCAACATTAGAGATGGGTCTAGCTTTTATACCGTGTTCAAAAACTGGACCTTGGTCTAACTAAATCCAAAAAACTAGCTCATGACGTCAGAATTGGCCAAGACCATACTAAGAGACTAATTGTATCTTCAATTAACATGTGATTCTAACAATAGAGATCTGATTAATTAAACAAAAGAACAAACAAACCTTAAGCATAAGTTAGAAGAAAGTCACATAATATATCCTCAAAAAATTCTAAGGAGGACACAAAGGAATGACAAGCATAATGATCACTTTAACAATGGGAACTCAAGCACTCTGTTATGACATCACCTAGCCATCTAATAGAGGTAAAATATAAATTGAGCCTAAAATTCTGCTTTGTTGATTTAGGGCCCGTTTGGCCATAAAAATTATTCACTTTTTTTCCAGGATAATTTTTCACTTTATTTGAAATTCGTGTTTGGCCATGAAAATTCCAAATCCAACTTGAAATTGTATTTCAGATTTGGAAAACAGCTTATAACCCCTATTTCAACTCACTTTTCACTTTGGAAGTTGTATTTAAGTACATTCAAGCATGAACATTATTCCAAATATTTTTGCAAAAAGTATAACCAAACACAACTCCATCATCAACTCTCACTCCACAAATTCCAAATAAAGTGAAAAATATTTGGAATCGACGGTCAAACGCCCATTAAATCTAACAGTATCCAATCTAAATGACATTTAAGAAAGTAATGTGCTTATATACCTCAAATGGCCCTTGCTGGCTATTGATGCATCTGGCTTCTTAGACCCATTTCGAGCAGCTTCTTGCTGTTCAAAAGCCTTGGACTTGAAAAACTCAAGCCAAGCAGCAGCATCCTGCAGCATTCAGTTATATAAGATCACAAAAAATAAAATCCTCGGTTGAGGTTAAAACAAGCTAGAAACAGAAATTGCCTTAAAGAACTTTATCATGTTTCAGCAGTCTCATCGCTCAATCTCATTACTTAAATGCCGGCATATGAAAGAAAAAGATGCCACATAAAGACTATCTAACTAATCATGTGCAAACCTATAGCAGCTTATCCATATGAAGTTCTGAGTACATATTTTTTAATAAAATTGGACTGTTATTTTGTCATTATTATTAGCTAAACAAAAAGTAAAAGTAAAAGTAAAAGGAAAATATTCAAGAACTAAAGTGCCAGAAACTGAAATTGTTCATGTAGCACTTCTTTGGGAAGAGAGGGCATTTGTGTTTGCATCCACGTGCATGAGACAGAAGGTACCTGTGTGCGAAGGTCATCTGGACCAAGCTTCGCTTTAAGTATCTGCAAGGTTGTTTGCCCATGTTGAACACTCAAAGGATAAGCTTCCATCAAAGAGAGAGCAATTGCTATAGCATGGTAACTTGCAGCAGTCTGGCAGACAAAGAATAGCAGCTTAGTAAGATGCAGGCACGATTTTGATCATTTGGATAGACTTTTTTTCCAGGTTCATCAGTATAGAACACATCTAACGTGGTTTAAGTTCCCAGAAGTGCTGGTTCAAGCACTACTAGATCCCAGTTTCACACGGTCATCAAGTTAAAAAAAATTATAGCACCATGCTTTAAAGCTTGAACCAAAGAAATATAAAGATTTATTTTAGTTACATGGTCAGAGGCATAAAAATTTGGAAACAGCCTCTCTACCCCCCAAGAGGTAGGGTAAGGTCTGTCTACACTCTACCCTCCCCGTCTCCACCTATGAATTACACTGGGTATGTTGTTGTTGGTCAGAGACATAAAATTAAATCTTTGACTGATATTAATTAATAGCTTCAAAGTAACTTTTTTCAAGGCTGTCAACTCATGAAAGGGACATTCGGAAGATAGCCTTCAGGACCAGATACGACAATCTTTGACTGATATTAATTAATAGCTTCAAAGTAACTTTTTCAAGGCTGTCAACTAACAGAAGTGGTCAATCAGGTTTATTGACAGAACAAAATGACTTATTACAAATCTTACTACAGAAGAAACTAGTAACAGTCATCAGCTCAATCATAATTATCATCCCACGAAAAAAACTTCCATGATCAGCCCTTCTATTAAGAATTAGGAAATAGTAATATGTCAGTGTGTGCCTATTCCTTGTATTTATCAGAAATGTTTAGGATCCCTATAATTGTGTAAATAGGAATAGGAATTATTAGAGATTACTTTTGGTCCCTTTTTAGAAGAAGGATTACTTGCACATTTTCCTGTCCTTTTTGGGATTATTTGTAAACACTATATAAACCCCAACATGTTTTTATTTTTATTTTAAATCAGTTATAAACTGCACCAATGGCTTGAGGAAATAATCAAGCAATTCATTCCCAACATCACTTCTTTCTCAGGCAATGCTAACAATTAGCAGTGTTTTGTTAAAGTAATGGCCTTGGGCCTAACTCAACCCCAAAAGCTAGTTCCGGAAGTGAAGAATTCCAAGACCATATAAAAATCCAAATTACATCCCATTGCCAATGTGGGACTCTTCACCCCACCTCCCACCTCCTGTCCACGGCTGGACATTCTGGAATATGGGCAATTTAATATGGGGCCCAACATCGGTAAACCATGAAATGGGATGGGTCTCGACTGATACCATGCTAAAGAAATGGACCGATCGCGCCCAAGACCAAAAAAAGAATCCAAATCTCCCACTGCCAACTGATGTGGGACTCTTCACACAGTCTTCAAATCACAAACATAGTACCAAAAGGCTGAAGTAAGGCCATGTGTCTAATAGCTTTTTAACCAAATTAGAAAAAGATACCCTGCTTGAAATATGAATGAACTTTGAGTCCAGCACTGTTAGTCAGCATATCCTGCTGATTTTGAGGTAGATAACTGATTACCCTGGAAAACTTTAAGCACGTGAACACTATAGCAAATAAAAGAGAACCTTAAAAAATTTCTATTTCAAACAGGGATTGACACTGTGGAGACCTCAACCCTGCACTCAAGCCTACAAAATCATTTGAATGGCACTACTCGCTTTTCCATGGTCAAAGAAGCACACAGTAGAAGTTGTTCCATGGTCGAAGAAGCACAACATAGTTGAAATGCAATAACAAATCATTCCTAAGGCGCACACTTTGAGGATGAAACCTTCCTCTCGTCCCACTGTTTTGTAAAATCAGCAAATTCCCACTTAGCTTGTAAACTAGAAACAAGAAGCCGCATTGTGCCAATTAAGGCCAGTTTGTCTGGACATGCATAGAGCCATAGATATAGGCGGGAGGTTGTGAATGCTAAAACCAAAAGAAAAGTACTCATAACTTCAGCCAAGGAGAACCTGAATATGGTCAGGGCCGAGTAACCTTTGGTTGCACTTCAGAGATTTATGGAGATATCTGAGGGCAACATGCACATTACCAAGCCCTTCCTCCATCATAGCAACATTTATGTATGTTGCGGCAGTGTTTGGATGTGAGGGGCCACATGTGAGATGCACAGATAAAGAGCCTGTTTACATACCTGGGAAGGTAAGTGGTCAATAATATATGAATAGAACAGTTAAAATTACACCATAAACAGTTCCAAAGTTCCACATGATTTAAGTTGAGATGATAAGGAGCAGATATGAGTGGTTCAAATCTTTATATCATGGAACAAAAAAAAAGGTGCAGAGTTGGTGTTTATTTAATTCATAGTAAAAGTAAAAGCTTGTCTACATAATCTAACAAGCTCATTATGTCAACTATGCAATTTTGTAATTTGAATTGTCTCAAGATCATATTCTCACTGAGTTTCGAGCTATTATATCCATCTAACTAGCTGTCACCTATGCAATTTCATTATTTGAATGTGTCTCAAGATCATATTCTCTACCAATTGTCAAATTGTTGTATCCGCATAATCCAGTATGACTCTTGGACAGTTGTTATTTACCTTCCCACTATTAGTTCACAATCTTTAAGAAAATGGACCGCGAGTCTAACTCAACCTCAAAATAGTTCATTAAGTGAGGATTAATAAGATCATATAAGGACACAACAATCATTTCCCTCGGTCAAAGTGAGACAACTTTAACGCCCCCGTACACCTAAGTCTGGACATATAGAGCATCGATAACATAAATGGGCCCCAACATTGCGTAACCAAGAATTGGGATGGACCAGGTAACACACATCACATATGGATCCCATAATTCATTTTTCCTTTTATTTATTTTTTCATCATTGTCACCAGCACCAAAAAATTGAAATACTTGGCCATCTTAGAGAAACTACATACTTGAAAATAACTGTATGCTGAAGTCGGTAATAGAAACTGCAAGATCCCCTGCACTTTTCATGGTATCTGGGTGATCAAGCCCTAGTTCTCTTTCATTGATGTCCAGGGCTTCTTGCTGATAGACAGTTGCCTGTCATGGAAACGCTAGTATTAACATACTAGAACAGTGTAAAAGGACGAGAGACCATATATTTCAAATAGGTTGAAAAAGCATGAATTTAGCTCAGAAAGCCTAATCTCATGAGTCTTAAAGAATACCTGATTAAAATCACCGTTTTGATACAAAACAACAGCTACAAGGCTATATGCTCCAGCAGCTGTCATTCGATGGCAGGGACCACATACTGCAACCAGCTTAGCAAGAGCCTGAAAGCTCCATAAATTAAACTATTGCAATGGTGTGCAAAAATTTAATTGTTTATTGCTAAATCTTTTTTCTTTCTTCATTTCTCAACATCTTTACTTAATCATCTCTGCATGCTTAAAGACAACAATACAGCAAATCGAAGGCTTTTATATAAAGAAGGGAGAATGTAGTACGAAGGAAATTTTCTTTTTTCCTATCTTGGATATTATTTACCTTAGTCCCATAGCTGACAGCATCTTCAAGTTTTCCTTACTCAGAGCCGTCTTAGATGATTCCAAAGCGTCGCCCATCTGCAGAAGAGCAAGTAGCTTGCTGCAGAGTATAAAACACAAAGATCCAATGGGAAGTGGGAAAATTTAGTGACTGAAAAAAATCAATAGGAGACTCTAATTTTCACATATGATAGCAGGATTTTCATTATCACCTTATGAACGGGTACTAGGCTGATAATGTCTTCCTTTGTAAAAGGATTTGGAGAATTCATATCATAATCTCTTGGAACAAGTTCAATTCCTACCTAGAATAGACAAAAATATACTCTTCACTGCTCTTTTCCTTTCAATAATACAATATATAGAACAAGATCGTGTACCCAAAAATATAGACAAGATCATGAATGATGAATCAAATGAATACTAAATCACAGAGGGTATGCACCAACAACCCGCACTAAATTGACAACATATGACATATAACAAATTATGTGCCTACTTTCATTGATTAAAGAACAGGTCAAGCTAGTTAATAGCTCTTTGGTTCTATCACCAATTTGACAAACATTTTTCTCAAGTATTTAGTTGATGATAATTCTAACTACTCGATACATCTTACTAATAATGTTAGACATAGTCAAGATGTAAAGTCATTTGTAGTCCCTACCATAAGTATTGGTACTTCCTGGGGAAAAAAACGTATATTCCTTGATCAATTAAACATTTCATATAATTCTGTGTATCTACTAATCCATCAAATGCCACCACATAATTATACATGTTTGATGTATAATGACAAAATTTAAATAAAGAGTATTCCTGCTTTTCCTTTGGCTTTGATCGCAAAACTAGAGTACGTCATTGCTAGAGAGACACTTCCTTTCTTTCACTTGGAGAGTATTTATCAACAACCATGCAAACTGCCAAGATTATGCTCATTCCTAATGTATCCAGGTCACAAATTTGAAATACCTTTCTGGCATAAACCACGAAGAACCGTGAATTTCCTCACATCCTTGTAATTTAAGCTGCCAGTCTCCCATTCAAATCGTTTCCTCAAAAATAACTCTAGCCATCTCCACATGAATGGGTCAAGGCCATGAGGTTCATAAGTTTCAGGAAATCCAAGCATCATATTTAAGGTAGCAGCTATAACTGCAGCCAGATCCTCAATCTCAACGAATCAAGCAATAATAGCTTGCAGAATATGCTTAAAAGCTCTTATTATCATCTCATGTATACAAAGAGATCGCACATGAGATAACTTCTCTGAAAGTTTTACCTGCCAAATGAGAACAAATAGCAAGGGCTCATGAAAATAATCAGCATAATATTTTCTCACAGTTGCATGCGTATTCATAATGATCTCCTACCAGATTAATGTAGAGGCAGCATGTTAGAGATGAAGAAAGTGAAGTTCAAAGATCATACTATCTTCTGATACTTTCCATAGTAGTAACAAATTTGGCAAAATGTCATTATATGAGAATCTTGTGGCACTTTAATTTCTTATGCATATTAGTATTATGACTGGGACACCAATATAGTTTTTTGAACAGCATGGCAGTGCGGACATTCTAGAGTGTATAATAATCAAAAAGAAGAAAGTTTACACAAATAACGGTTCTTTATGAACAGTGTAAAGATAATTTCTTAGTAGATAGTAAACTAGATTTAGAAAATAGAATATCTGTTTTCTTGGCAATTGAGTGAAAAAAATAGAATATCATAGGGACGCTATAGATATACAAATAATTCCTAAGGGTATAAAAAATCAAAATGATCAACAAACTTACAATGTGTCCAAGTGAACGCATACGCAGACCTCTGGTGGCGTATGAAATCCGTTAAGGTTCGACCATCAACTGGGCAGGTTCCCAGAGAACCAAAACCGGCAACCTGTAACACACATTTACCAAATAAGCATACAGTTAAGAGACCAATTCTTTCCCAGAAATTGATCTATGTACAATACATTTTTTCTTTTATAATTCATCTCTATATAGTAATAATTATGGTTACCAGTTTTGGAAGGGCAACTTCATTGTAGTACTTCTGTGACATATCAATCAGCTCTTCCACAGACTACCAAAGCAAGGAGGGTGTTAGAAAATGGATTTCAACTAAAGTTACCTTTGTAACCTGTCGGTGAACATATTTTTGATGAAATAAACTGTCAATAAATAATAAAGACTTGCTAGTTGCCACCTTAAGGTGAAGTCCTGGTCTCTGACTCTTTCAGACGAGTAAAACCATCATCAGACAACAGTGACTTCAGTATGAGCTGATTTTGATTGGCATCAGTCTCACGTTGAGAATTCCCGGATGCCAAGACAGTTTTTTCTGATCTCCCATCTACACTCATTCGCACAGATTTGAATCTTTCAGACTGGAGTTCATTCTGCTTTCTGTCCTTAAGGGATTTAAGATGTATTCCAAGTCCTTCAACCTTGATCTCATTTTTTGTCTTCATTGTATGAGCTTTTTATCTTTCTGATTTCTTCAGATCCTGTAAGTGCTGTATCCAGCATGCTCCAAGTTCCCATCTGATGAAAGAGTCACCTTCTATATTCTGCTCTTGAAGCTTGATAAGACTCTCTTCTAGCATTTTCTTGACAAATGCCCGAGAGGAACTGATCTCTTCACATTCTGAGGGTTTTGAATGCATTACCTTGTTGCCATCTTTCTCATGAAGCAGAAACCTTAAACTGCAAGATATAATGTTAAAGGAGGATGCCTGGATATATAAAGGACTTGAGAAGATCAAGGGAATGACAGACCCACTAGCAAATTGTCCTAGAAATATCAAAATCAGTAGTTGGTTTATTATCAGACTGCAAGTAGTTAAAAACAGTGATAATAAATCTTTAATAAGGGACAAATAACCGATAGGGGTTAGGAGGTCCTAAATATCCAAGATAATACAGCAAACAAATATTTAGAAAATTCAGGGAACTTGCAAACGTTTGCCATGTTTTCAAAAGTTTTAGAAATGACTGTTGGAAGTTAAGATTATAATCATGGCTCCAAAATTTAACCCGACCGCCCTCCTCCTGTTGTTCATCCGGCACTATACTCAAGAGTTCATAAATAGCAAAGAAAGAGGTATCAAGAGACTTTTCAATATAATAAGATATTTTTGCATCAGTTAATATCTGTACACTAATTTATAGATCACTCTTTAATCATTTCTGAGGGCATAACTTTGAGATCTATGTTTAGCTATCAGAATGTGGTTCTCTTCTGACATGTCATCTCGGAATTATCTCCTAGTTGAATTCATTTACTCCGGTATTTCTTCCTCCTACAACTTCTCTTCTTTAAATGCTGAACCAGATTGAGCATACAGAGTTACTGAAATTAATAATTCTTTCTGCAAGTAAATGCTTAACATAACTTTATTGTTTATTTTAACTTATCATGGAAAAAAAGAATGAAAGAAAAACCTATATCTTCTTACACCAGAAACACCATGTAAGTTTCAACTAATGCGTACTTTAGAAAATTCACATACTTTATGAGAAAACATGTAATACCTGTTGATATTAAGGGCATTTGCACCACCTTCGGGCTGATCAGCAAGTTCAATGCTTTCCAATGGAGATCCCACTTTGTCACTCTCTTTCCCTTGTACTTTACAGCGGCAATATAACCACAATGCCTTACATTCAAAACACCTAAAGTGGCAATATCCTGAACTCAAAGTCCATACATTTTAACAAAACACAAGACTTCAGACATTGAACAGTAGATCAAACATCGCTCTCTTTAGTATTTACTACATGGGCAGTGGTATTTTCATCAGCTGTAATCCCTTGAGTAGATGTCTTTCAATCAGATTTTTCTTAGCTATTCTGCTGCTTGAGATCCATCAATTTTGTGTCGATTTTGTGCCAGTACCACAGTCTTTGATGACAGATATTTTCAAGTCCCTAACTCTCTCATTATAAATGATTTCTCTGTTCGCAGCCAGAATTAGCTGGTTTAACTTTATCCATTACATGTCATGATATTAGATGGTTCCAAAATTGCAACATCAACAAATAAACTATGAAGAAGAAAAGCCCTTCTATCTCGAACCTGCCTCTCCTGCTGTCTATTGCCAAAAGGAGATGCAATAAACAAAAGCTCACTTGCATAAGGTAATAAATCACTTTTTCCATCTCGACCTACACCACCTCCATTTCCTCCCCACTTGTCATCCTCCACAGGCAGAGATGGAAAGATTGATGGCATCTGCACAGCCACAGGGGGAATAAGCCATGTGCGGCTCTGAGACCATAAGGAAGATTCCCAAACTGTAGCAAAAAGTAGAAAAATTACATCCTTTGAGTCTTAAATAGAAGAGGATATTTTTTTCCCTATAAGCACTTGCTCTAGATTTAAGGGTGACTAAAAATATTGATGGCACCTTGTTACGCTCCAAAATGCTTTCATGAGCTCAAGTAGGCCTGAAATAGAGTGGGATCAGTTATATTAATAGTTCAGTGATTGCAATTCTGGCAAGCTAATGCTCGCACTCTGAAGAAGACAAAATCTGCTGAACTCACATTATCAAATGCTCTACTTAGTTGCCTCAACAAATCAACAAGATTGTGACAGCATCCCATGCTTTCCAATGTAATAAAAACCTTTTCTGCAAGCTTCAATGAAAACTAACTTCCCATTACAAAGTTTCACCTGCAAACAGTTAGATGCCCATTAATAGCCTATTTAATGGTTAAAACCAGTGTTTTCAAAGGCTGCGCACGGGCAAGTCTCACAAACAGTCCCTGTGCGAGGACTACCAAAAACGTCTGTGCACAAATGAAAGGCGTAGATCCATAGAGAGAGCACCTAGAATATGGGGCGTAAGCCACGTGTAAAAGTGTAAGTCCCAAATGTAAAAACTTAAGACTGGGCATAAAAGTGTACTCCCCGAACAAGTAAAATTTGATTTTTATTGTTTTAAAAATACTTTGTTATAAATCATGTTTTTTTAATTTTTGGTGTAGTGATATTTATACTTTATGTTATCATGTTGTAGTGATTTTTCCTAAAATATATAAATAAAGAAAACAACTCTCATAAAAAATGACATTGTCATAACTAGTTTTTTCGGGAAAGTGATTATGCCCGAAATTAATAGGATAGAGATTCCATAGCACTATGTTTCTTAAGCAACTTTTATTTACATTTTGTCTTGCTTCACCTTTTTATCCTTCTTCTTTTTTTTTTTGAAATATATAAATAATATCAATGCAAATATTAGTTAAGAGTGGGAAGGACTACTAAATGTGGAGATGGATGATGATTTCATTTTAAAGATTATCTCCGATATTATCATTTTTTATATTGTTACCTTTCTCAAATAATAATTATAATTTTTTCTATATTGGTGATTTATTTGAATATATAGATCCATGAGACTTACGCCCATGTATGGGGACTTACGCTCCCCCAGCGGCATAAATGCTCTGCCTGATGCCCCCACCTTTTAAAACATTGATTAAAACACATCTGAAAGTCTACATGGAAAAATATTATCTGAAATCACATTAGTCAAAACATTAGAATAAGGCATAAGAAAAAAGCTAGTTCGAGAGAAGCTTACTTCAAGTGAGAAAAGATAATCATTTAGTCGAACTTCATCAACCTTTCTTGTTCCCCTTCTAATAACTGCAATGATTATGGTTAATTTAGTTAGTGCACAACTCTAATAAAGCAAGGAGCTGCACCTGCATGATGAGAAATGAATGCCCTCCCTAAGAGAAAAGACGAAAGGCAGATCTTAAAGGGATAATTTGCCATCTAAGTTGTTTTTAATGTCCTTTCTCCAACATGTATTAGGCTTTAGGAAAAGAAATTTGATGTCAATTGGGATTGCTCATTACACAATTAAATCTTGGTTGAGTTCTAAGATAAAGGAACATATATAGAGTTACTGGAATTAATTTGTTAGAGATTTTTCGAAATGGAGATACTGAGCTTATGACATGAGAAGGAAAAAGAGTATAAACATCAACTGAGATGCAATGAAACACACAAAATATAGATGAAGACAGCCAACATATTTTGATCAGTAAACACAAATGTTGTATCTTCACACCAGACATTTACTTGCATTATATTTTTTAGCTTTAGGCATTAAATTGCAGACCAAAGACGAAGATCGATCTTCTACCGTAAGTCAATGTCATATATAACCAGGTGATTATTTATTGGTGCTATTAATATTCTCTATTTTCAAAGGTAAAACGATCTGAAAATTATGTAGTGAAAAGAATGTTGTTGATATGGTTAAAATCCAACATTTTTAGAGAATATTTATCTATCTTATAGTGGTTAAACATTCATTTTCATGGTTATGATTACATCTTATTTATTTTTTCACTCATCAGGAAATTTACAACATAATTTTAATTTTTACAGCATTTTATTCTAATATTTAAATCCAATTTTTATTTAACTTAAGCATTGTTAACTGAGGAAATGTAGATTAAAAAATGACAAATGTCTGTATATTATTTAGTTTGATGTAAACATTGATATATTCTTTTCATTAATAAAATTAAGTTAGAATTCCCCGGTCATTAGAGGTTTATCAAAAAAGAGATTGGGTAGTTTATAGTAAAATTTAAATCTCATATATAAAATAGCGCGAAAAACCAAAAATCGAATTATACTTTTGTTTGTCTGCAGCTTATGCGCTTCTGAAATGCACGAAGCAGACAATACAGATAGACTGAAAAGAAGAGAGAAAAAGAAGGAAAGTATGAAAGTTTACACTGAAGAGGTGGCGTGAGATGAGAAAGGGAGAAGAACTCGCAGGAAGCTACCAAGCTTCAGGCAGAAATTGCCTACTTCCGTCTTCATCCACCGACGACGTCGCCGCAGCAGCACCCTTCGGCGGTGAAGGAGATCGCTTGTCCTTGCCATTGCGCCGCGGCTTACTCGATTTCTTATAGCGCTTAGTGTCATTTGTAGCTTCAGAATTATCGCCGGAATTTCCATTGGACGGCCCAAAACACGTCGTACAGGCGATGATGTCCAGCAGTCGTTTAACATGACTCGCCGCGCTCTCTTCGTCGTAGTCCTCTGCCAAAGAAATAATCAAAAGCTTAAGTGTAAAATGGGCAAACAAAATGAATTTTCGCTGCAATGAAAGTCAGTTAATGACATTAATTTAAAGAATAATTTTATAAATATTATGGTTTTACTTCTTACCAAATTGTATTTGCCAGATATAATTGAAAAATTCATTAAAAAAAGAAAAAATTAAAAAAACAAAAAAAACATGTAATTTAATTAAAATACAAAAATAAACACATAATTAAAAATATTTTTATTTTATTTGAAAATCAAACAATATAAAATTAATAAAAACAGGTTTTTAAATGAAAAAATTAAAAAAACTAAATTACAAATTTAAAAAAAAATATCCAAAATCATGTTTTCACTTTCATTGTATTTTTTCAAATATCCTATTTTCTAATTTTTACAAAATAAAACTGCTTAAATTATATTTCAATATAATCTATCTTCAATTAAGCCAACTTTCAAAAGATTAAATAAATTGAAAATATTTATAATAATATGTAGTAGCTCGTATATGAAATCTAATTATATTTATGACGTTACATGACTATCTATTTTGAGATATTAATAATTTTTAGAGCAGATTATCAGTGTTTCATTAAATCAATCAATTGGGTATTTTGTTAATTTTTAGAAATTGCCATAAACTATATCTAGAAATTATATTTTTTTAAATATGTTTTTTTATTTTTTAACTTTAAAAATATAAAACTATTACTTTATAAAATTTTAAATAAAAGAAATAATATTTATCTTCATAATCAAATACCTATTTAATTAATATAACTTAAATTTTAAATCATAAAAAAGGGTCAAAATTCATTTATTTCAAAACAAAAATTTTGTACAATGTCGTATTTCACCTTCGATGAGTGTGAGGACGCATGGCTTCGCGGAAACAGCCACGGTCTTTGAATCAGGGCCCCTTACCTGTTCGTTCATACGGTATTATATTAAACCAAAAAGGGGTAAATTTTCATGTAAATTCGAAGAATAATTTAGTTTACGAAATAAGTCTCTACATTTAGGCACCATATAAATATACTAATAATATATTATTTTTTTTATTTTTTTTATTTTTTTTATTTTTTTTATTTTTTTTATTTTTTTTATTTTTTTTATTTGTATTATTTTAAAAGATAAGTTTGAACCATGCATATCTCCAACTGTAGTTCTCCACATAATTTGAGAGGATCATTCCCTAGTGCCCATTATATACAAAGAATTCAAAAATGGAACATTAACTTTAACAATTCAAAAAGAAAAAATATAAAAAAACCAATAAAAAATTAAAAAAACTCAAAATTCATAAAAAAAAAAAAACCCCAAAATTTTTTATTTTTTAATTGTATATGGTTTTTCTGTATTTTCATATTGGACAAATGGCTCAGCCTCCTTTTCTTCTTTTTTTTTCTTCCTTTTGGGTACAATCAGACAAAAAATAATTCTAAAATTCCTGGCATGCATAAATGGAATTAGGTCCTTACCTCTGGTGATAAAAGAAAAGTTTTATGGTTATTCAAAATTAACATATATATTTACATATTTATATATATTATATAATTTTTCGACTGTAAAGATATTCACCGATTCATTACATGCCACTGCATACCTCATGAGATAATGAAAATTGGTGATATTACACGTTGTTAGAAAATGTCAATAGTAATTAGACGAACATCGATTATTCATTACTATAGATATTCCTCGTCAAAGGAAGAAGAAGGATTGATAAATATTATAATAACAAGTGGACAATTTGGAAGAAATTGTTAAAAGATCATATCAAAATAATTTTCTATTTGCAAACAGATAATAATAATCTTGTAATGCATGTTTTTCTTTTCTTTCAAATTATTTGAAATTATTTTAAATATATCACTTATTATGTTGTATTTTATTGAAATGATCACCTTCTTGCAAAGTAAATGAACTTTTTTGTTTGAAAAAATTAGAGTGTACCTATGCATCATTAACTACGAATATGTCGTGATATTAGTGTGAAAACAATATGTACATTCAATCATTAATGTGTTATTGTAATCATATAAATAAGTCTATATTTGATCGCTACTTTAATCGTTATCATAATTATGACAATATTTATTTACCCATTATAACACTCAATTTTTTCATTTATGTATACTCATATTTTTTTTTGTGGGAGAGATCATGGCAGAAATATATTCTCCTTTCTTCTATTGGGTTTTTTAATATTGAATTTTTATTAGTTTTTTGTGTTCCTAATTTTATACTATAAAAGTTTTTGTTGAATCTCGAGGACAGATGTATACCGAGTTAAGATAAAAGTCTTAGCTTTAACACGCCTCAAGCTCTTTAAAAATTCCTGTAAATTAAATTTCGCGCCGAAACATTTTTGGTAAGATTCCCAAACACTTTTATGGCCCCTTCTGTTTTTTCAAATATTGGGATTCAGCATTAATTGATAATCTTTTATCTTTACAGAAATTACAAACCTTTAGAATAATATGGGTCTCGTCTGGAAGGTTTACTGTTATATGCATAACAATCGGAAGAACTGCAAAACATCAACCAAATTACTAAATTCTTGAATTTTCTGTACTTCCCTAACAGAAAATATATAGCAATCTCTCTCGTAGCCAATGGGTAACTAGACATTTTAACAAAAAAATTTAAAAAAAAATTGAATTTATGAATTAAACAAATATTAAATCACATTTGTCAGTACAAGAATATTTGAAACAAAATTGTGGAACGGGTGTGTGTATTTGGTATATGCACCTGATAGGGATAAGTTCATTGTTTGGGAATTCAAATTACTTCCTCTATTAAAATTATTTAACTCATCAGCGGAATGCTTGTCAATTTTTTTCGTTTTCATTTGGCCAAATATTTTAAAAATATTTTCTTACGTAAACAAGCTTTTAAAATAAAAATCCTAATAAAAATAGGAAAACAATTGTACCGACAATATATTATTCAATGCACCCCACATATAAAATTTAAAATAAAATGTACACAAATCTTATTTCTATCTTGCAGAGACGGTTGTGCTGTTTTCAATAAACTCTACCAAGTAAAACATTTAAAAAACAATTCCAAAAATTGGAAATAAAAAAATACGGAAATAAAAGAGGACAATAACGAATAAATCCTATACAGAAAGCATAAGTATAACATGCGGGAAAGAAATATTGTGATAAGAAAAGCACAAAAATATAAAATGGAAGAATAAGAATTACGAGAATAATGCTAATTTCTAAGGATAAGATTAGAGTAGAAGCAAGTAGCTGAGAATTATACCAGAGAGGAAAGCAACAAGAACACAGAGAAGGGAATTCAATACTTGGTGTTTCCTTCAATAATGGTTATGTGTGTGTGTGTGTATATATAAGAGGTTTAAGGGTTTAGAGTGGAAATGAATTATGCAAGAATTTTTTAACCAGTAGGGAGAAAGAAAGAAGAAGAAGGTGAGGCAGTTAAGTTAGTGGGGGATTAGAGAGAGAGAGAGAGAGATGACAGCCGATACGAACAAATCATCCCTTTATTAGGTAATTGAATATATTTAGGCCTAATTAATAATATTACTATTTCTAACAGATTAATTAACTACCATGTAATGCTAGTAATACACTGATGTTTAATTAACAGGAAAATTAATAGGCCCCACAATGAATCATGCCTCTTTTAATTAAGTAAAAGTATTTAGCCTAATTACTAGTAGTACTGTTTCTAACAGATTAAATTAAGAATTGTTTTTGTATATAGTGATACTTTGAAGCCTATTTACTAAACACAACAATACTTTTGATAATTATCAAACGTAGTAATGCTTCGAAATTTGTAGTATCAAATGATATAACTTTCAATTCTTTTTATTGCATCACTAATGTAGCTTTTGAAATTGCATTGTAATACTGGGATACAGTTTTTTTGAGATTTGTGTTGTATCGCTGATACAATAATTTATTTTATATCAATAATATAACAATTTTATTATATTTGTTCGCTCAATTTTGTCGTATTTGTTTTGTTTAATTTACTTGAATATACTGTATCTCTATTCACTCAAACTTAGTTGTATCAATATTTTCTCTATTTTGCTTGATACACTATATCTATTGGATAAATATCATCGTAACGATACTAGATACAAATCAAAAATACTCCGTATACAACCTAACTACAACTTTCAAATCATTAGATTATATTGTAGATACAACCTAATTACAACTTCAAAATCACTAAATTTCAAAATACAACCCAAAAGTATTCTTAATACAACTTTAAAAATTACAAAATTCCTAGATACAACCAAAAAAAAAGTCCATACACACATCTGCAATCTAGCTACACCTTTAAAAATCACAACATACAAGACAAGCCACTGATGAAGTTGAGCAAGGTCACCAAAAAAAACAGATGATGTAAATCCAAAGCAATAGCAAGCAATAAATCTAAAACACAATCACAAGGTAAACTTTTGCTGCAATGCCATTTTCCTCCGTAGCATTGATTTAGTTCGGCATAGAAGCATTGAATATATGTAGGAGCAGGAATTATTAATGCAGACTATAGAGGAAAAGTTGGAGTTGTTTTGTTCAAATCAAATCTAGCCAAATATGAAAAACAATAAAATAACGAATTGCCAGTTTTGTTCTCCAATGAGAACAAAGAGAGATAGTGAGAAGGGCAGCGGGGCTAGGAGAGTTCATATTGGTGATCGTTCATCGGAGAAGAAAGGGAGAGAGAGAGAGGAGATGAGGGGCTGATAGTGAGGGTGAGAGTTGTCAGTGTTTTTTTTTTTTTTTAAAAAAAAAAAAATTGTTATAAAACTCAAATTATAGCTATATATTTACGCTTAGTTAGATAATTTTTTTCAAATTATTTACCATGTAATGTTAGTAATACTGATATTTAATTAACAGAAAAAGTTACTGTGTGATCGTCTAACTATAAAAGTTAATCCACCTGTGACTCCCTTTTTTCTTTGTGATCCACTTATAAATTCCGTATCGCTGATATTCTGTATCTCTTTTGGAGCTTGACTTGGCTTTTTCAATTTTGTTAAATCGGCTTAAATACCGTTCAGAAAATATAGTAATGATGATAAAAATTTATGAACGCGTTGTTGTAATATTTCATATGAAACTTGTAAATAGTGAAAGGTTGATTTTAAAATTACATACACACACGCATATATATATAAACATAACTCATAATTAATTTATAATAACTATCAAAAATTTCAAAATATGAGTCGAGTGTAGGTGGCCATTGGAGAAGGATCTGGTTTTTGGGTCAGAGAGGGAAGTAATAGTTTTATGGAATAATTACGTTTAAAATAAATACAAGTTGATTAAGTAGGAAGTATAATAAGCTTGTATAATTGTTTTTTCAATGAATATGAATTTTTTTGCTAAATTTAAAATTATGTGTGAAATTTAAATTTTTAAAAAAGATTAAAATCATAAATTTAAAGTTAAAATTAAAAAAACAAAAAAAACATGTAATTTAATTAAAATACAAAAATAAACACATAATTAAAAAAACAAAAAAAATGTAAAATTTAAAATATAAAAAGACACCTACTGTCTACTGACTTTAATAAATTACTTGCTAAGTATGACAAAGACACCAAGTCAACTCCAGGGCGCACTACCAACATGAGAATTTTCCTAAACTCTCTCCTGTACAAAATAAGTGAGTCATGTTTCTTTAAAAAATTACTTTAATTATACTAAAGAAAAAGTTATTTGATAATATTACCATTTTATTTTCTTTAAATTTTTCTTAAATATATAAATAATTAATATTGAAATAATGAGAAAGAAAAGTAAGTTTAAAGAATAATTAATTAATACCTCATTAAATTTTGATAAAATTATTTATTTTAAACCGGCGTACATATTGCCATCTGCCACTAAACCAAACGGGCGGCATCCGATTATGTTGTAGTACTTGACGCCTAGGCTGGACACCAATAACTAAGTAAATAACATTAGTGTCTAAATAAACAAGTATTAATCCTATGTTTTGAAAATACATACTCGAACATGGTGTTAAATCCTGCATTATTTGTTAATTAGTACTTTTTGTCACATTATTGGGAAAAGTGGGTACCTCAATGTTGACAAGTCATGCATGAATCATGAACCAGTCAAAATAATAATAATAATATTAAAATAATTTGATTTCTTAGTTAACCTCCACCAAAACTATTCTCCAATTAAATAAATCATAAATGGAATTTGTTTCGAAGGGAAAAGGCATGATTGGTGCGGGAGAACCAATGAAATCATAAGGAGCATCCTTCAACTTTTCCTATTTTTGTAAGTTCTCTCTTTCTGCCCGTTAGAATATTTTTTTTCTCTAAAAATGATTGAAGGGTCCTTAACTATCAGAATTATCTTCAAATAATATATATATATATATATATATATGAAATTTTAAAATTAGTTTACGCTAAAATAACTAGAGATGAGGAATGAAATGGGGATGTCGATCCCTCTTCAATACGAAGAAGGAGAAGATTGGTGGCAATTAGGGCACTTCATGGTTTGATTTGAATTAATTTTTATAAAAGAAACCAAATTTATTAAGTCTGTTTTTTTAAATATTAGAACTAAATTTAAATAATAAAATATTTTATTTTAACAAATTTGAATTTATATTCTATTGTAAATTCCAATCTCCCCCAATTTAGTTGTTTTTTTATTTTTAAACAAATAGAATATTTATTAATATATTTGGGTCATTCACATGAATGTTCTTATTTTATACTGATTTATAATTTTTGCCTTTATTTTATGGTTTTAATTTTTGACCTTCACTACTTTTAAGTGACAAAAAATGGTCAAAAATCTCCTTAAAAAAAATAAAAATAAAAATAAAAAATCACAACGCATAAATAAAATTCGCAAGGCATAAATTTTTGCCAAAATTATGCCTTAAAGTGCATCAATTCGCAGATTATGTCTTATGCTTCTAGGCATAAGTTAAGAACATGACTTACGCCGCAGCATAAATTACGTTACGTACTTGCGCCACTTTCTATCCATAGGCACAAGTCAACAACATGAAATTACGTCTACTGCATAAGTAAAGTAACCAAATTCTCGCCTACGGACACAAGTTCAATAACACAAATTACGCTACTAGATATAAATTGAGTAATACTTAACTTACAGAAGTCTAAAGGGCATAAGTTCATGCAATTAAAATTGTGCCTAAAGGCAAAAGTTCAATCGCATGAAATTCTCGCCCATAGGCACAAGTTCAATAACGTAAAATTATGCTACTGACATAAATTATAACATGAATCCTTAGGTTTGGGCCAGCATAAGTTCACAGTACGGAAATTGTGCATGAATCAAATACTGCGCACAAGTTCAATAACACGACATGACACAAGTTCATTAGAGAACTTGTGTCTATAGGCAAAAGTTCATGCAATTAAACTTCGTCTCCACCGAACTTACGTCTTCTAAAGACTTAACTTACGCTCATGACTTATTTTTATTTTGAAATTATTTTAAATACTATTAGAGTATTTTATGCCATTTTTATTACTTAAAATAATAAATGGCAAAAAATTAAAGACCACCAATTTGAGGGGCAAAAATAAAGATCACCCCCAAAATAGGGGCAATCAATGCAAAAACTTGAGCGTATATTAGGTTGGATCATAATCGCAACATAGAGTTTTGTGCTAAAATCATCCCCGAATTGTAGGCTAAAACTAAGGTACATCCTTGTGTTATCTTAATAAATAAATATACTATTAAAAAAGTGGCATGATCTATTCTTTTGTTAATTTCAACCAAGAAACTAACGACGCCAAAAATAAATATGTCGACACGTGACTTTCGACATAATTTTTTAATTATGTCCTCCTCAAACCTCGGGTTAGCCTTCAATCTTAGCGATAAGAGGTTTCAAAACATAGCTTCCTTCATTCTAAAATAATTTAAACCTTTGGGAATAAATACTTTGCGCGCAAACATCTTCTACATCATTACCAACTCAAATAGCAATACTTTTTGACGAAATTTGTAGTCCTTGCCGTCATTGCTCCTCATAAGACAAGATAAAACTTCATAAGTTTTCTCATCTTCTTGTTCCTAAAGCGTCTAATTGGTTAATGTATTTAATTTATATTCGTCATCTTTTCATTTTAAAAGAAATTGTTGTTTGCTAAGAAAATTAAAAATAACCAAAATTTACTAAGTCGGTGTTAAAATATTCATTACATGTTTGTGAAATGTCGAAGGATTTGTAATTTTTATAAATCATTCTCGGGTTTGATGTTGCACTTATTTTACAATACATAAAGATATATCTAGATATTAAATCGATTAAAAGAAACTACTAATGCTTCTTGAAGCCTCCTCGTTTGGTCAGATGGAAGACAACTAGAACTGAGAGAGATATATTTAAATTTTTTGGGGAGCTACTTATTCACACGCGATTTGTTGGTGTCTTAGTTTCTTAACCTAAATTAATAGAAGGATGGGATATTCTCACTTTTTAAATAATATAGGGATATTTTGTTGTTTATTAAGATAACACAAGGATGTACCTTAGATTTGGGCTATACTTCAATGATGATTTTAGCTCAAAACTCTTCCAACATAACACTACCAAATCAATTACCTTAAAAAAATTATATATATTTAATCAAGTTATATATGTAGTTTCCCTCCAAAAAATATATGCATTATCCAAGAATTTAAGTATATTTCTAAGGAATATAAAAAGTTGTTATGATATCAATTTTTGTTTGGTGCCAAAAATTGATATGTAGTTGTGATATATCAAGATATCTTAATGATATTTGAATTAAATAATGATGATTAATTATGACTCAAAAATAAATTATTTTGAACATGAAATAGATTTTTGACATTATCATACTAAAAATTATAAATTGAATTAGAAAATAAAGGAAAATAATTCAATTATTACTTAAAGCAAACACCTAGATTACGAATCTAGCATGCAAAGATTAGTATGTACCATAAAATTTTATATAAAAAAATTAAAAAAATTAAAAAAATTAAAAAAATTAAAAAAATTAAAAAAATTAAAAAAATTAAAAAAATTAAAAAAATTAAAAAAATTAAAAATATTTTTATTTAAAATCAAAATCAAATAAACCAAATTATGCTGATATGACACACAACAAGCTGGGTGTGTTCACTTCGTAGACATGTCAATGTCAAGACAATAAAATAAGTCAAAATAAACTAATTTAACACAAGTGTCATTTCTCAATTGAATACTATAGAATTAATTAAATTTAATTAACTATAATCACACACGCTCTCTCTCTCTCTTACACCTTTCAATCCAGTCATGGCAAGCACATTATCAGCAACCATCCCCTCTAGATATTTCTATCTTCTTCTTCGTTCATTCTATAAATCTACAGTATTTTTTCTTTTGGGGTGGGGGTGGGGTGGGGGGTATCTAATATATTAATAATGTAATATAAAGTACAATCAACTACATACTTTGCCCTAATATTTCATTCCTCATCAAAGTTGAATCTAATATGACCTGCTAATTAGTTATTACTCAAATTGAATTATGATACATGAAAAGAAAAGGTCAAGATGAATAACATATATGTTTTTGCAGATTTCTAGATATCACTTATCACAATTAATTGACATCTCAATGGTTACTAACATTTTATTTTCAAGTTAACTTTTTTTCTCTATGAAAAAATGAGGGTTATTTTTTAATGAAATGCCGGAAATAAGAATATATATCGAGAAATATAGTCAAAAAGCTATGTAAATAGCATCATGTTCTAAGAATGATAAAAGGTACTAGAAAAATAGGCGTGTGTGCTGATTTAAGGGTGTCAATATTTAAGTTTAAAAATACTTTAGGAGAGTCATAGAATTTTCGTAAAATATAAGTGTGTAATTGATAATTCGCGACAAGTTTGAGGGTGATTTTCTGCATTTTCCCCTCCGTTTCAAATTTTTCAGTTGAAGGTTGGATAATGACAGAGTTAAGTTTTGGTTGAATTTGAACTGTGCCATGGGTTAAGATGGGTTATGTCCAAACTTTGCTCATCTGTAATACATATACCTCATGCTCAACCCATTAAAATTTGAACGAATTAAGGGTGTCAAATGAGTTTGGACTGAATTTGTCATCCCTAAATTGATATAAATACAAATATTTGCTCATATATTATTATGAAAAATGACATGTAGGTAAAAGTCTCATGCAGGAGTGACATCCTTTTAACCCAAAAATTATTTAGCAAATTTTATGTTACACCCCGTAAGTTTCTATCGTTTGACCGACGTGTGCGTGCATATGCTGAGGGTTTTGGAGTATGATGCATGTGAGGAAGGGCTGGGAAATGAGCATACGAGCATGTTGTCGAGCGAGCAGGAGTCCGGGGCCAGAGGCAGGGCGCACCGGGCGCCGCGCCGCGCAGGACATGCCAGCACATTGGCCGGCGCGTCGCACCCCTTTGCCACCACCTCAAAAATTATATAAACTCCCTCAATGTTTAAAGTGATTCATTTTAATATTTACTAAAACAGAGGAGCGAGCCTTGATCGACAATTTCATCCAACTTTCACCAAATTACACTGTTAAACTCCGTTCAAACGTAAATTTTTCTTGGATCACAAGTTATGGGCCTATGAAGAACGTCCGTACGGAGTTATTTATGAAATCTTGCTCGGATTTTCGGAGCCTCGTTGAGTAAAAGTTGTGGAAATCACTTCTAATTGAGTCCTAAGCGGCTACAAGTGATAGGTAAGCATTTCTACCTTCTGAACTCTTGGGAATTTGTAAGCTTTCGGCCAAAATTAGATAGAGTTTGAATTGTAGTTATTATGCGTAGAGATTATTGTTATTTGTCGATTCCTAGCATTGAAAATAGCTTTATTCTCTCAGCGTAAGGGATGCAAATTAAAGGAATCACCAGCTTTAGGTTGGAATTATCTGTGTGAACGGAAATTGATAATTGAGGTATGTTAAGGCTAACTCTTCTCGGCAAGTTACTCTTGTTGTTTAATTGATACAATTAATACCTTGTAGTGTCTTGTACTTATAGTGTTGTGGTTAGATTCTACGAGACGAGCCGAGGTTACAGTATAGTACCCCTGGTTGGGAAGTTTGTATTCAGTTTTGATTGTCACCAGAGGCGACGAAGGGATTCCCTGTTCAGTTATTTACCAGTTAAGAAAATTAGTAAATGCTTTGTTACGATATTGAGGCCACAGAGGCCCGAGGGTAGCTGTTAGAGTACCTTGCTAAGTTAGATACCGTAATACATAGTTAGGTGATACAATATATTATTCTATGCCAATACATATACAGAAGAGCTCGCTTACAAACCATTGGTGTATCTTGACGCCTACAGGACTAGAATCATGATAGAATAACCTTATCTCCCCTTTAGTGGCACCAGGGTTGCCAAATGGACTGGGTGGTAGTTTTCTAGGTAAACTATGCGACCGTATAGCTTCTTCCCACTTACAGATACAATTACAAGAGCCTAGATAGCTCAGATACAATTACAAGAGCCCAGATGGCTCGGATACAGCTATAGGAGCTCAGATGGCTCAGACACAGTCAAAGGAGCCCAGAAGGCTTAGTTACAGCTTCAGAGGTCAAGTATACCGTAGATACAACTTTCCTACGGGCCTATAATGGTACAGATAGGAAGAGTATGGATTGCTTGCACTTACCGGGGCTTATGGGGGCCCAAACAGGTTATTCTGTGCTGCTTGTACCTTCCAAACTTATGGGGGCCAGGTTAGATTCTTGTTTGTACATTACCTGTTAGTTATAGTCTATATCGTGAGGTTGTGCAGATTAACTTCTGGCCCTTATCACTAATTACTTCTAATTCTTTATCAGCTTTCATTCGGTCATTATTTACTGCCTTATATATTCGGTACATATTGTGCTGATGCCCACGCATGGGGTGCTGCATACTTGCCTGCAGGTCCAGACAGACAGAGCTCGAGACCGTCTCAGTAGCTGTCCAGATCCAGTAGATTGGCTATCTCCTTTTTTCTGGAGTTTCCAGATGCTTAAGGTTTGATTATTTTTTGTTGTATAGTTTTGGTAGGCGGGGGCCCTGTCTTGACTAATATTCTACTCTTTGAGGCTTGCAGACTATAGTTTTTTAGGGTTAGTTATGTGTTGCTGGCCGTGTGGGGACTATATATGATATAATATGTGTTGTTGGCCATGGGCCTAGATATGTTATCTGTTAGGAGCATGGTGGTCTTGTCGGCCCGCATAGGGTGATATTACTGTTGTTGTTGGGTTAGCTGATTTACTGCAGGTGTTGAGCAGTAGCCTTGTCGTCCCAGGGTTGTGTTTACAACCGAGATATAGTTGTTTGTTTTCTTGATTATGTTTTGCTGACATACATTAGAAGTGTAGATGTCCAGCCAGGTCAGCTCAAAATCCAATGCGACACGAGGTGCCAATTATGCCCCCTAAGGTGAGGTGTGACGAACTTGGTAGCAGAGCAACGTCGTATTCTAGGGAGTCTGCAATCCGTGTCTAGTAGAGTCTTATTTATAAATGTGTTGTGCACCACATTGTATAAGAAGGAAGCTATGAGGCATGATAGTATGGTTACCCCTCCTTCATCACAGATCGTGCTATAGAGTCGAGTTATCTAGGGTTGAGCCCCTAAGTTTATGTTGTTATGCCTGTAACAGAGATGTCAAATATAAGGCAGACCACAACTAGTCGTGAGCTAGACACCGTAACAAAACAGGGTACCAACAGTGTGCCACAGTTGGGGACAACCCTGCTTGAGGACGAGAGAGAGACATCCTGTCGGTCTCCCAAGCATCCCCCAGGGCACCAGGAATCTCCGAGGGTAACAAAAGCATCGAACTAACTTCCAGTTCCCCCTATACCCTCAGATCAGGATGTTAGAAGTGCAGTATGTATGTTGGTTCAAATGATGGCTGCCGAGTGTCAGCCTCATCCAGTAGTACCAACTATTACCGAGCCTACTGAGGGGCCCGAGAGAGGTGGGCGGTGGAGCCTTTTTAAGGTGGTGGGCCATGTCATCACTTGAAAGCGTCCCCGTAAAATGCTTATAACTTATTACTCAGAAGTCCGATTGATGAACGGTTTGATGTTTTGAAAACTCGACTCAAATACCTTTAATTTGATAGGTGGTAAGACTTCAAACTCATTATAGATTGGGAGATATTATTATTTAAAATTGACCCTTACTTATGAACTTCACATACTCTTTGCTCTTCTCTTCGTACATGTTTCCCTCCTAACCTACGGCCAACATACAACTCGTACTTCTCTTAACATAGCATGCAAACATTAAATAATCATCAAAAAAAATTTGGGGTGTAACAATTTATATTTATCTAAGTGGAGTAATAAGAAAATATAAGATTCAAAAAATTACAAAAAAAAATAGATTTTTGCAGTATTTTAAAAAGAGTTGGTTAGGAGAAGGAGAAATCTGTACTTGAATAACTATAAGCCAACCCTTTTAGATATTTCAATGCTTGATTCTTGAATAGGATTGAATTTAAGATAAATGTTTGATTTACGTTATGGAAGAAAAACATGTATACGTGATATTAGATATTGATTAGTGCTAGTTATATATGAAATGAACTAAAGATATATTTTACTACTCTCGAGGATTCTAATAGACTAGAGGTACTTCCAGCCCCCCGTGACTGTGAATTGAATGAATAAATGAATGAAATCGAGAAATAATTCAATTAACAATTTAAACCAAGAAAAAAAGTTGTATGAGTTCATAAAGATTCTATGGCTAATAAGTAAAAATGATATATCAAAGTAGCTGATGATTCAATAATTTTATTACTTCAATCTGAAGTTCTTAGTTACTTCGACTGGATGAGCCTTAGCAAGGGAATAATTAAGTCACAATTTATTGGTTGATTGTATCATTAATCATTTCATTTTTTGGGTATGAGAAACTTATCATGAATCCACTGATTTATGTTGCTTCCGTTATTGTTCCTGGATTAGTCGTAGGGCTAGCTTCTATTGGACTTGGAGTTGGTCAAGGGACTGTTGTGTGTCAAGATGTAGATGGTATTGTGAGACAACCTGAGGCATAGGGAAAGATACGAGGTATGCTATTGCTTAGTATAGCTTTTATGAAAGCTTTAACAATTTGTAGACTACTTGTAGCATTAGCACCTTTATTTGTAAATCGTTTTGTTTAATCTTAGTTTAGCAATATGATAAAATAAATATATTTTTTATATTTTATTGCCTTAAACTTGTCATTTGCTTTTTCAAATTCTATCAAAAATTTTCTCCTCTAATTCTTTATTCTTTGAGAAAAGAACCTACAAAAAGGACTGATTTGGAGATTAGGAATTAGCATACTGGCTCACTTTCATCCTTCACATTCATAGACCAAGAAAAACTCTTTTTAGTAAGTTTTAATGTTTCAATAACCAATAAAAATACTAGTTTATCAGTTTATAATTTATAACTAACTCAAATATTTTTTATTTTTTACTCAATTCAAAAAAATAAAAGAATAAATAAAAAGATAGGCGAATTGCTATAAAAAGAACTCTATTTGATTTTTTTATTTTATCTATAAGAGGAGATCATATGATAAAAATGTAACCGATTCTTTTATTTCTTTGGGCCACTAGCCATTTGCCCGAAGTTTTGGGTTTATACTGGTATTTAAGCAACAAATCCAATAAATATAAGTGCAGTACTTGATGTATTGACTTTTTAGAAAAAGAGTGTGTATGAGTTGTTTATTTCAAGAATAGGTTGGACCAACTAGCTGTATCATTTTACATTATAAGTATGAAAGAGAAGTGCATGATCTCGCGAATTAATTTTGTATAAATTCAGAAATTATATGTAAGAACAATAACATTTCGTAATTCATTGTTAAATTGATTTTGATTCGCTCTATTAACCAATAATGTGAAACTGTTGATATGGTTAAAACAAACTGTTTGAAGTCTAAACGCAATATGGTACTCTTTCTACCACCATGTTAATATAGAGGTAGTTTCAAGTTAAATACTTTATCGATATAGGATACTCATGTTTATAAAATGAGTTTAATTGCTTATTGTAAATTGCAAAATTAGGGAGTTTACCCCCTTTATCCAATCCTGAATCGATGATCTATTTTAAGTAAGAAGAGTTTTACGGATTTGATAAAAATGAAAAAAACAACTTTGCTGACAATTATATTTTTTATTTTACCGAAAGAGTCCTCCAAATATTTCGGTCTTATATTAGTTTCAATATCTTTTTAGAATATGAATAAAAAAGAGAAGATAGACTCATTACATTCATAAAAAAAAGATATGAGGATTTACCTTAAGTAATTAAGTAATTGAGCGTGAGAGCCAAATGAATTGAAAGATTCATGTTTGGTTTGGGAAGGGATTATGGAATTTTGAAAGGAATGGAAAATAATCTACTTCATTAAGTGATTTATTAGATAGTAGAAAATAGAGGATCTTGAATACTATTCGAAATTCAGAAGAACTATTTGGAGAGCTATTGAACAACTCGAAAAAGTCGTTCTCGCTTATGAAAAATAGAAATCGAAGCCAAGCAGTTTCGAGTTAATGGATACTCCGAAAGAACGAAAAATATTGAATTTGATTAATTTAACTTATAAGACTTTGGAACAATTAAAAAATTATAAAAACGGAAAGGTTTCGTTTGAACAGGAAAAGGCAATTAATCAAGTCCGACAATGAATTTTTCAATAGGTCTTAAGAGGAGCTCTAGGAACTCTAACTAGTTGTTTGAACAACAAGTTACGTTTACGTACCATTACTATCAATATTGGCATATAGGGAATAATGAAAAAAAATAACTGATTATTCTTTCTACTGTAGGTATTATTTTTTTTCTTTCAAAAAAGAATAAAGAAAGAAAGAATTATGAATTCATGGTAACCATGCGAGCTGACGAAATTAATAATATTATCCGTAAACATACTGAACAATATAATATAAAAGTAAGAATTATAAATATCGATATCACACTTCAAATGGGCGATGACATTGCTTGTATTCACGATCGTAATGAAATAATTACGGGCGAACTAGTAAAATTTAAAGAGGGTACATAGTAGACATTGTGCTGAACTTAGAATTAATGTCAGTGTAAAAGGTGATTTCGTAAATTTCAGTCATAACTTAAAAATAATTAAGAATGTTATTTTTGAAATAATTCATTCATGAATTGGCACTAATATATAATAGTTTAGAGTTGTCCAATTATTATTAGGATTCGGATGAAAGTTTTCTAAATTGTTAACACCTATTCCTAACTTGTTTTGGTTTGACGAAAAGTTCCCCAATTTGTTCAAAGTGTTAATTAACAGTAAATATCTTTGTAATATGACTTAATTTTGACTATGCTCCTATATTTTAAAACCAAATACTTATCCACTTATACTATTAAAATCTTATATTTATA
>JACEIK010001090.1:238925-250767 GCA_018107945.1 Datura stramonium
AAATTTAGAATAGGCAAAAAGAAAATATATTTGTATCATTGATTAATACGAATGGGGATTTTGACGTGACTGATAAAATTGTTGTCACATGATCTGGAAATTAATGATTTGAACTGTGAAAATAGTCTCTTGCAAAAATGTAAGTTGTAAGGTTGTGTATAATAGACCTTTATACTTCAATCCTTTTCCGGACCCCACATATAGTGAAAATTTAGTGCATCGAACCTTGCGCATATAGGGACTTTAGTCAGCATAAAAATAAAAATTTCTTGTAGTAGTCATTCTAAGGCAAAAAAAAAATAATTCAAAAGAAAAAAAAAGGATATTTTAAAAGGAGTCTTCTTAGAACTAACCATTGATGCTTAAGTTTCGGATAACATTGACTTTAGTACTTTCTTTGTCAACAGAGTTATTTCTAATTAGATTAAAAGTCTCTAAAGATAGAGAAGTATTTGTGTCACCTAAATTTGTTGTTGGTTCTTGATATAATAATTATTATTTTTTATTACCTAGTTTAGAAATAGTTCAACTAAATGATACAAAAAAGTCTTTATAAGTCCACTTGTTCCATCAAAATAAAATATTACCGGAGTTGATTTTGCACATAAATTATGTTTAATCTTTATCTTTGGTGAAAGAACAGTTCGGTGCACTAAAACTTTCGCTATGCACAAGATTCGGGTCAATCTTTATCTCTAATATGAAGAAGATTTTTTTAGAAACAGAGTTTTTTTTGCTAATAACTTGAAAATAGAATTACTTCTATTACAATATTTAACAAGCGAAGGTTGAATCCAAAGAGATGGTTTAGTTCTCAACCTCCCCACCTCTTAGCAAAAAAAAAGAAATTACAAATATTCGGAAGATTTTTGAAGCCAACTCCATCTTCTTTCAAAGGAAAACACATATTCTTCCAAAATACCCAATGTTAACTGTTTTTACCATCTCTCTAGCCTCCCTTACCCCCGCCGCAAATCACATTATTATTTCATTCAACACATTAATAGGAGGTATAAGAGAAGCAAATGTATTAATAGTTATACCTTACCTTTAGGGGAAAATAGTATGTTAGCCGACCTGTAATTTAGTTAATGATTTGTATGAAAATATCAGAAAAATAACAATTTCTTTCTCCCACAATAGATAGGCAATACAAATAATTGAAAGGGAAGAGCGATTGTTTGTAGTTTGTCTTTCTACTAATATGTCTTTCTTCCTTATTGTGAATTAAAAAAAGAAACTTTTATCCATATTAATCACCCAATCAGAAGCGTGTTGATATAACTTAATTATTTCATAATCATCTTGATATATAGAATTCATATCAGTACAGGTAAATAACACAAGATCATCAACATAACTAAGATAATTAATCTGAGGCCCCTTCTTATGCATAGAAAAGCCAATAAAGTTATTCTTAAACATAAGAAAATTCAAAACCCCAAAAAGAGTTTCAACAACAATAATGAAGGGGATTAGGATAGAGGGTCTCTTGTTTTAATTCTCTAAAAGATTTTAAAAAATCATATCTGATCCCATTAATAATTACAGAGTATCAAATATTAGAAAGCAATCTGAAAATCATTTCAATAAAATCTTCAGCAAAATTTCATCTTCCTAAGAATAAAAGTAAGGAAGCTCCGAGAAAATTTATGCTTTTAGACATATCTAGTTTAACAACCAAATTATCATAAGAATTTCTAGATCTAAAGCTATGAATGATCTCTTGAGTAAAAAAAATGTTCTCAATAATTTATCTACCTTTGATAAAGTTAAGCAGATTGATTTTCATAAACGATTTTTGGTAGAATGATATTGATCCTCAAAGCTAAAATCTTGGAAAGAATTTTGTTTGACAAATTATTTAAACTAATAGGTCTAAACTTAGAGAAACAGTCAGACGCAGTAACTTTAGAAATTAAAGCTAAACAAGAATGATTGTTATGTTTAGTAAGCTAAGCTCCCTGAAAAAAGAAAGGCACGAAAAAATTTACCTCCTTATTAATGATCACATACATTGTAAGTTTACAAATTGTATCCACTAAAATAGTCTCATCATTATTTAGTAAATTTTACATAAGTAATATATGTTGTCGTCCTATGTTTAAATAAGTAAATAGAAAATATAATTAATATTCAAGACCACAGAATTCACTATATATCCTTAAGAAATTTAATCCCCTCATTTTATTCGAGGTTTTGAATTACTTTCTCCCAGTATAAAACGAATATACCTGTTAATGGTGTAGTAGCACCTCAAACACCAATAACTTCGTCGAACTCTAAGAGCAATAACAAATCACACAACAGACTCGATTTTGATTGTTTGAAAATATGCAGAATGTTCGAAAATTCTCTATCCAAAAATGAAGGCAAAAGACCTTTATTTATAGCCAGAGATCTGAAGTGAAGGGGTATGAGGACACCTGTTCAGATGGTGTTTGTTCGGAATGGCTACCATTGGGAAAGAAACTTTTCAACTTTCTATTCCCTCCAATTTATTTTCCTCCATTTTCCAATTCACACTCAATACTTAACTCCAACAATCCCCCACATGAATGGGGAATGGCTATATAAAATTTTAATGCATGAAAAGCTGTGTGATTCGTAAGTAAGAATTAATTGCATCTGGATAAGTAGGTTTCCGCTTGAACTTTTCATAGTGAACATATATCGAATATACTCGATCAATCGGTATATTTGATATCTTTGAACCATCGAGCTTTGATTTATACCTAGACAAAATAAGTCACATAATTCGTCACGCCCCACCTTGAGAGGCATGACTGGCACCTAGTGCCACACTAGGATCTAACTGACCTGGCTGGGCTTATGCATGTCTGGTGCATGCTTGCAACTCAATTCAAGAAAACAATGAGCTATATCTCGGTTGTAAACATAGCCTCCGGCCGATAAGGTCGTATAGCCACCTGTAAAACAGCTAACCAACAACAGGCAACAAAATGGATCCTATGCGGGCCGATAAGACCACCATGTTGTCTAGTTATAACAAAAATGAGAACAAGCTACTATACTAGGCCCCACATGGACAACAACAGCTAACCAACTGGATACTGTAGTCTGCAAGTCTCTAAGAATACAAATAGTGGCCGGGACAGGGCCCTAGCCTACCTAAACACTATACAAACGAAAAACTGTAATCTCTATAACCTAGCAACTCTGAATGAAAGGAGCTGGCCAAACTGTTGACTCTGGACAGTTGCTACTGAAGATCCTGAACTCTGCCTGTCTAAACCTGCAGGGAAGTAATGCAACGCCCAGGGATGAGCGTCAGTACAACATGTACCGAATATGTAAGACAATAAATAAGCTGTTAAAGACTGAGAGTAAGTACAAAGATGGGGCAGAAAGATTAACCTGTAAGCTATCTTATTCGTAATCTGCATCTAGCAAAACACTACACGTACATGAGCTAAGACTTTATAATTACACATCCATAAGCTATAACTAGTAGGCAAGAATACAAACAAGAACCTAACTTGGCCCTCATAAGCCTGGAAGGTACAAGAAATACATAAATAACCTATCGGGACCCCCATAAGCCCTGACAAGTACACTCTAATCTATATACCCCTATCCAGGTTTCTATGACTCTACTGGTGCTATAACCAACCTACCTGTCCCCCTGGATCTGCAATTGAACCCGCTTGGCTCCTGATCTGTAGTTGTGTCTGAGTCCGATGGACTCTTGATAACTGCATCCTGGGCACCAGGCTCGACGAGGGTGTGATGCTGATATGGAATAGAGCTAGTAGTCCAGTAATGGAATGGACTATAATATGGCCCTTGGGCCTCTGCATCGTCTTTGGAGACATCATATCGCCCCTTGGAGCGATGTCATATAGCCCCTGGCAGGTAACGACACAACTAGTAACCCTGGGGTGGTCACTGAAGGCTCATAAGTGAGGGCAACCCCAACCAAGGTGCTATACTGAAGTCTCAATCTAGCCACTCGCAAGGGTATCTGGTCTTCTAGGCCTAACGCGACCGCTGCTCGCCCCTAGAATAAGTTGCACGGCTGCTAGCAGGAAAACTCCGATCTTGGTAGTGATCATAATCTCTAATGGTCTAGACCAGATAGGGCGAGATCTGGAGTGGCCTAACAATACTCTGAGTGTCCTGCTCGGGCCACTATAACTCATAAGCAACTGTAGTGTCGCAAACGATCAATTACCTAGTTCTTTTGCTTAGAACGACTGTAGGGATGCTACTAACTGAACATGCTTTTAAGAGGTCGACTCCTAATCCTCCACAGGCAGCTTACTGACATTCTTAGCCTGAGGGTGATACTGTGCTAACATGGTTCTAGTCCTTTAGACCTTAACTTGGTTTGTTCAAATCTTATATGACTTTCCTGGGCAAACCCTAACTTTATACATAAGTTTATATGAATTTAGCCATTCACGACAATCGGTCCTTGAGTATCTTATAGGAGCAGGCCGGGGCGAAGGCCCTGCCTTTAACTGCTAGTAAGGTCCCCTTTCTTAGGGTACCCACGGGTCTATTTGACCCGAACGACTAGGATGGCTTCTTGGGTGACCTGCATGACAAATACTAAATCAACAGGAACTGATAGTCACTGGTAGTATCTAACTAAATTATAGGCTGTTACTCAGTTCACTAGATAACTCTAGTGCCACTGACTTTAAAGTATGGCCATCCTATCTAAATTTTTGGCCCTGGGGCGTGAGGGTATGCCAATGGTCTCTTGGCGTGCTTTACTGACAAAACAGGTGCCCGACCGATAGCTATATCACCTAGCTGCGCCTATGTTTTTCAATTTACTAACTCAGGCCCAACAACTATCCACAAGCTTCTAAGGTCTAGGTATGACAATAAAATATCCCACTCTACTAACACAATGAACCGGAGAACAACAGAGTTTCTATGACGCTTCTAGCGTATGTCATGCTTAACATGCTCCTTCCCGACAAGGGATACTGCGGTATGATCCATATACGTTTTCTAGCAGCTAACCACAACATATATATATTCATAGTCTACAAACAACAGTTGACGACAACATATCTAATCGCAATCTACTGATATAAACTATTTACAACATATGGGACCATTATTTCCATTTAAGAACGTAAGTCGTATCACTATACGACGAGAATAACTTGTCAAATGAATAAGCCTTAATATACCCCGAATGTTGATTTCTAATTTAACTGGCGAGGTTCAACTTGTAATCAGTAGATCTCTCCAACTGTAACCTTAAGGCTGAGAGAATAGGACTAATTTCAATATAAAACTCGGTGAACAACGATAACTTTTGATAACTATATCAATTATAACTCGACTTCGAATAACTCGGTTGGAAACTTGTAATTTTCCGAGAGTTCAGAAGGGAGAAGTGATTACATGCCTGTGACCGTTTAGGAATTAATTTAGAGCAATTTTAATAACTTCTACTTGGCGGAGTTCCGATTTTATGAACGTATTTCGAGAAAATAACTCTGTAAGAATGCTCCCTGTAGGTTTAAAACTCGATACCTGAAGTTAATTTGAGTTTGGAGGGGTTTGGTAGCGTAATTGGAGGAATTTTACATGAAAGTTGCGTGCTTCTTTAGTTATATCCATGGATATCTCTTAAGAAATGATTTGAATTAAGTGAAGGGATATATATAAAACTTAAAACCGGTGGCAACCACGCCGCCGGTAGCGCCGAAACACAGGTGCTATGTGCCGGCCATTGCGCTGAGGCAGAGGCACGACGTGCCCTGGTGCGCTGGGCCTCCAGTCTCCGCCTCCCGCTCGCTCGCTATCGTGTTCGTATACTCAACCCCCAGGCCTTTTTCCACACGCGTCGTACTCCAAAACTCTCCACATACATATTCACGCGACCATTAAATGATAGAAACTTATGGGGTGTAACACAATTAATCTTTTAACCGTCTTAGGTTCTCATTCTTTTGTTCATTTCAGCCACGAACACAGCCTGGTTTCATAAGTGTGTAGAGAATTAGCCTTACAAAATTCTCCTTGAAGCAGCTTATACTTCACACTCATATAAGTGATTTCTAAATGTGTTATCCGTAGATACACCATTTGACATACCCTATGTCAAACTTAGAAATTATTAAAAAGCCTTTAATGCTTTATCCTTGTTACTGAACATTGTCTCATCATGAGAATGGACCAAAAGTTATTTTGATAATGTTGAACCGTCATTAATGACTTTATTTGATCTCCTTGAACCTAGATCTTGGAATCTCCAGTCTTCTAGGTAGAGTTACCGCCACGGTGACATGTGCTCGGTCATAGTCCCATTTCCTTCAATGATCTTTCAACTGCCTCTCTAGTTAGGCCTTTCGTAAGTGGATCTGACATATTATCTCTTGACTTTACATAGTCAATTATGATAATTTCACTAGAGAGTAGTTTTCTAACGGTATTATGTATTCATCGTATGTGACGATACTTTACGTTATACATTACACTTTCAGCCCTTCCGATTGCCGCTTGGCTATCACCAATGTATACATATTGGTGCCAACGGTTTGGACCAGAATGGAATGTCTTTTAGGAAATTCTTGAGCCATTTAGCTTCTTCACCAGCCTTGTCTAAATCTATGAATTCAGACTCCATTGTGGAGCAAGCAATACATGTTTGTTTGGATGACTTCCAAGACACTGCTCCTCCACCAATGGTAAATATATATCCACTTGTGGATTTAGTTTCAGTTGATCCAGTGATCCAATTTGCATCACAATATCCTTTAACAACTACTGGATACTTGTTGTAATGCAAAGCAAAGTTTTGAGTATGTTTTAAATACCCCAAAACTCGTTTCGTAGCCATCCAATGACTTTGATTGGGATTACTTGTGTATCGACTAAGTTTACTTATCGCACAAGCTATATCTGATCGTGTACAATTCATGATGTACATCAGACTTCCTAATACTCTTGCATAGGCCAATTGAGACTTACTTTCACCTTTGTTATTAGAAAGAGCAAGATTCACATCAATTGATGTCTTTGCAATTTTGAAATCTAAATACTTAAATTTTTCAAGTATTGTTTGGATATAATGAGACTGAGACAATGCTATACCTTCAGGATTTTTGTAGATCTTAATGCCCAATATCAAATCAGCAACTCCTAAGTCTTTCATTTTAAATTTACTAGCAAGCATATGCTTAATAGCATTTATGTTAGTAATGTCATTACTCATTATCAACATGTCATCCACATATAGGTAAACAATGAAGACTTGATTTTGAGTGTTCTTAATATAAATACATTTATCACACTCATTAATCTTGAAACCATTTGAGAATATAATCTGGTCAAATTTTGCATGTCGTTGTTTAGGTGCTTGCAGGGACTTTACAAGTCAGCACACTTTCTTTTCATTTTCAGGAACTACAGACCCTTCTAGTTGTTTCATATAAATTTGTTCCTCCAAATCTCCATTTAATAAGGCTGTTTTCACATCCATTTGATGGATTTCAAGACCGTATACGATGGTTAACGCTATTAATACCCGAATGAATGTAATTCTGGTTGTCGCCAAGTACGTATCAAAGTAGTCAAGACCTTCTTTTTGTTAAACCCTTTGACTACAAGTCTTGCTTTGTATTTGTCAATAGTGACATCATCTTTAACTTTCCTTTTGAAAATCCATTTACAAACTTATGGTTTGTTCCCTGGAGGAAGGTCAACCGATTCTCATGTATGGTTATTCATTATGGATTCAATTTCACTATTGACTGCCTCTTTCCAATATTGAGCTTCCGAAGAAGTCATAGCTTCTTGAAAAGTTTGAGGCTCATTTTTCAATAAAAATGTTAGAAAATCTGGTCCAAAGGAAGTAGAAGTCCTTTGATATTTGTTACGTTTTGGATTCTCCTTATTAGGAACACTTTCCTTTGTCTCTTTCCGAGGTCGTTTAGATCATTCGCTAGATGACTCAGAATTCTGTTTATATATATATTTAAAGAACTTAGCATTATCTGATTCTATTACCATATTAACATGAATGCCAGGATTTTCTGATTTATGAACCAAAAATCGATATGCTTTACTGTTTGTAGCATATCATATGAAAACACAATCAATGGTTTTAGGTCCTATCTTAACCTTTTGGGTTTAGGAACTTGTACCTTGGCCAAACACCCCCCACACTTTCATGTATTCAATGTTAGACTTTCTTCCTTTTTATTTTTCGTATGGAATAGATTGTGTTTTTCTATAGGACACTCGATTGAGTATTTTGTTAGCCGTAAGGATAGCTTTCCCCCACAAGTTCTGGGGTAAACAGAACTTATCAACAGAGCATTCATCATCTCTTTTAATGTTCTGTTTTTTCTTTCCGCAATCCCATTAGATTGTGGCGAGTAAGGGACAGTTGTTTGATGAATAATGTCATATTCCAAACATATTACTTCAAAAGGAGATTCATATTCGTGTCCTTATTACTCCTTATCATTTTGATCTTTTTGTTAAGTTGTATTTCAGCTTCACTTTTATATTGCTTGAATGTATCAATTACTTCATCTTTACTTTTGAGTAAGTAAACATAGCAGTACCGTGTACTATCATCAATAAAAGTTATGAAATACTTCTTTCCACCACAAGATGATATTGACTTCATGTCACAAATGTTTGTGTGAATTAAGTCTAAGGGACTTGAATTTCTTTCAACTGATTTATAAGGATGTTTAATATACTTAGATTCAACACAGATTTGACATTTTGATTAATTTCATTCAAACTTTGGCAATAATTTTAAATTGATCATTTTAAGCAAAGTTTTATAATTGACATGTCCCAAACAGAAATGCCATAGATCATTTGACTAAATCAAGTAAAAAGAAGCTGTAATTTTATTGCTTTCAACAATAATTACATTCAGTTTGCAAAGGCCCTCAGTTAGGTAAACTTTTCCTATATACACATCATTTTTACTTATTACAGTATGATTTAAAACAAGAACACACTTAAATCTGTTCTTGATGAGAAGACCAGCAAAAACTAAGTTCTTCCTCATTTCTGGAACATGAAAGACGCTATTGAGAGTCACCACCTTGCCGGATGTCATTTTCAAAAATATATTTCCATAGCCTTCAATCTTGGCTATTGCAGATTTCCCATATACATGGTCTTGTTGGGTACAACAGAGGCATAAGAAGCAAATGCTTCTCTGACAGCAAAAACATATCAAGTGGCTCCAGAGTCAAGCCACTAGTCCATGGGGCTTCCCACTAGGTTGCATTCAGATACCTTACCGCACAAGTCATCAATCTCAATGGTTCTTTCAACCATATTAACTTGACCCTTTTGCTTCCCGTTATTTGGAGTACGAAATTTAGCAGCCTTGTGTCTAATCTTTCCACAGTTGTGGTAGTTTCCTTTGAATTTCTTCTTGCCAGGAAAATTCTTTGGTCCAAAAGGTTTCTTCCTCTTTTTGGGATTAGTTTGAGTAGTCTCAACAATATTTGCCCCCATAATTATTGAGTTTTTCCTTGCCTTCCTTTCAGTAGTTTTATTGTCTTCTTCGATTCTCAATTGAACGATAAGATCTTCAAGCTTCATCTCTTTACGCTTGTGCTTCAAGTAATTCTTAAAGTCCCTCCATGAAAGAGGTAGCTTTTCAATCATGGCTGCAACTTGAAAAGCTTCATTGATGACCAAACCTTCAACGAAAAACTCATTATTAGCACCATAATTAATACTTTTGATTAAAACATTAATTTGAATTATACTTTCAGCAAGGAGATCGTGAATTATCACTTGTAGCTCTTGAACTTGTGTGATAATAGGTTTGCTGTCTATCATCTTGTAGTCCAGAAATTTGACTGCAACAAATTTCTTTAATCCGGCATCTTTCATTTTGTACTTCTTCTCTAGCGCATCACAAAGTTCTTTAGAAGTCTCCACATTGTTGTATACGTTATATAGATCATCCTCCAATCCGTTTAGGATATAGTTCTTGCACAAAAATTTTGAGTGCTTCCAAGCCTCAATCACCAAGAACCGTTTATTTTCGGGAGTTGATTATGGCAGAATCGGATTATCCTCCAATGAACTTTTGCAGACACAACATGGTTAGATAGAAGAACATCTTCTTCTGCCAGCATTTGAAGTCGATGCCAGAAAACTTTTCGAGCTTTTCTGTCGGAGCCGATGCTTGCACAGCAGGGTGGAGGAGATTCCATTGTCTGTAGAGGCAAGCATGAGGTCAGTTGTTTCTGTCATATCTGTTAATCAATAACAACAAAAGTTAGCAATCGATGAAGATTTTATTTCTTCAAACAGAAAAAACTTTTGACAAAACTAAACTGAATAATTGGTAAAGTTTTTATATCTTCAAACCAAATTATCAACAATTAGATTTACTTGGTGATGTTTTTATATCTTCAAAATCAGTAATCACAGGGAGTAGAAAATCACAAAGATTTTAATCTCAACGGGAGTAGAAAATCCGAAGATTTTAATCTCCAGCAATGGAGAGAAAACCAGAAAGGTTTTAGTCTCCAAAATCATAAATAGATGAACATAGAAAATTATAACTAAATATTAAATTCCTTAAGCTTGTTGTTGTCCTGTGTTGAAATCATTAAAATAGAAAATATAATTAATATCCGAGACTTCAGAATTCACTGTGTGTCCTTAAGAAATTTAATCCCCTCACCGTACTCAAGGTTTTGGATTACTTCCTCCCAAGATAAAATGGATATACCCGTTAATGGTGTAACAATACCTCAAACACCAATAACTTCGTCGAACTCTAAGAGCAGTAACAAATCACACAACATACTCAATTTTATTTGTTTGAAAATATGCAGAATGTTCGAAAATTCTCTATCCAAAAATAAAGGCAAAAGACCTTTATTTATAGCCAAAGATCTGAAGTGAAGGGGTGTGAAGACCCCTGTTCAGATGGTATCTGTTCGGATTGGCTACCATTGGAAAAGAAAATTTTCAACTTTCTATTCCCTCAAATTCATTTCACTCCATTTTCCAATTCACACCCAATACTTAACTCCAACAACATCATGTTTGATAGTGGATTAAGAGTTAAGTTATTCATGTATAAAATTAATATGATATTTGATTTTCAATTTAGAAATCCGTATAAATAATACATATATAAATTACGAGGAAATCTAAATATTATTTTATACAAGATACAAGGTGGAATAACTTATACATGAGTAACTAAACGCTAGAACTAATTTTTATATAAAATAATACATAAATTTTCTCATAATTAATTCATATATTACTAATATCATAATAATTTTAATCAGTTACCAAACGACCCTTTAAAATTAAAGAGACATATCCCAATCCAAAAGTCAACTGATATTATTTTCGTAATCTAAAATTGTTAAGTATAACTTAATAGAATTGTACTTCTTTAGTTTCTCGCTAAACATAAAAGAATTCATTGTTGGAAATTAAATCGATATTAAACAAATTCCAACTTTTTTTTCGTGCGCCTCGACTAATTCATGGAATATCTGTCATCTCTCAATATACCACATGACTTTATCCATAAAGGCTAGAAAAAATGAGAATAAATCACCTAGTATTTTTATCTAGACTGAAATTTGAACTTGAGACCTCGTAATTTTTAATCCACTTTATTAACCATTAGGCCACATCTTTGAATAGACAACTTCCGTATTGTTTACATTCCTAAATCAAATCATAATAGGAAAATCAGCATTAGGGAACTTACCATATTATAATAATAGAGAAAAAAGTTTGATCAAAAACATTAATTAGTCATGTATATAGAAATTAGAATTAGAATATTAAATAATAATTTAAGTTTTTTGTGAATTATAAAATTTATATATAA
>JACEIK010001090.1:254925-271449 GCA_018107945.1 Datura stramonium
CTCTCTATATATATATATATATAGGTGTTAAGAATAAAGGAGGGTTTATTTTAAATATTTTCCTTCGACAGAGAAGAGAAGGGAACGACTATTTCTTCAATTTTTTGCCGATTTACGCCGTCAAACTCCGTACAAATGCAAATTAACTTCGGGTAACGAGTTCTAGGCCTACAGGAAGCATTACTACGGAGTTATTTCTCGAAAAATTGCTCGACAAACTAGAACCCCGCTGAGTAAAAGTTGTCAGAATTGCTCCAAATTGATTCCTACCCGGCCACAGGCATTAGGTAAGCGCTCCTCCCTTCTGAACTCTCGGGAAATTATAGATTTTCGACCGAGTTTTTCAAAGTTGGATTATAGTAAGTTCTATTATCAAAAGTTATCGATATTTACTGAGTTTAGTATTGAAATTAGTTCTATTCTTTGAGACAGAGGTTACAGTTGGAAAGAACTGCCGATTGCAAGTTGAAACTCGCCAGCTGAACGAAAGTCTACATTCGAGGTATGTTAAGGCTTATCCCTTCGGAAGTTATTCTCGTCGTATAGTGATATGACTTACATTTTAAACGTAGATAATGATCTTATATGTTGTGATTAGCTTCTATCAGTAGATTACGGTTACATATGTTGTGGTTAGCTGCTAGACAACGTATAAAGATTATATCGCAGTATCCCTTATCGATTTTAGTATTAAAAGTTATCTAGACCCTTACAGTAGTAAATCAAGAGGGCGAATAAGGTTGCCAGCAACACTTAGGTGCGTGTGGGAGAGTCTACAAGTGATAGGCCCTCAGTAATAGTAAAGTTGAGATCAAGAATAGGCCGATTCTATGACGGTAGGGCATACCTGTAAGATGATGGTTATGGACCTAGTTTGTTATGCCAAAGGACAGAGAGATCATACGAACCAAATGGGCCCAAGCGCGGGTCAGAAGGATACAAGTCGGTAGACTTGGTTAGTAATGTCTCTGACAGTATAACGCAGAGGGCACGAACCTCAAATCTCAATCTAAGGAAGCAAGGGAAAGGGCATGAGTATCTAATTTTGGAGGGAAATAGAATCACCTCTAGGTTGGAGTAGATTTCCAGAGCACAGGACCACCGCTGAATGTCGAGAAATAAGTATTGGATCGACAATTAAGAGATAGTGAGATTGTAACCTAGAATGCTGCAATATCACCATCAGTTGTGAAGGTAAGGGAGTGGCGACACAAAGATTCTAACCTATTATAACTTAGAGACAAGGCCTAGTAGGAAGTTATTTTCCCTTAAGATAACAAGGGGCGGAGTCATGAGACCCAGAGGTCGACTCTGCGTTCCAAAGGTGGTAGGACTTCTCTAGCAGACTATGGCCAAGGTGCACCCTACCCGTAATTCCCTCCACCCAATGGTTGATGAAAATGCATCAGGTAATAAAAGAAACCTACTGATAGCGTGGGAAAAAGAAAGATACTGTCGAGTTGTGGCACAAAGCTCTAATGACTAGCCAGGGAGAGTTGGACAGTAGGAACCGAGCCAACCAATTCAGGAGTTGGTCTTTCCTTCAAGGGGAGTGGAGAGTAGTCAGCACGATTACAGTTATAGAGTTACCTCGTACCAGGTGTAAATTGACCTCATTTGACTCAGTATAGAAAGGCTAACAAGATCAACTCACGTCTCGCTAGATGGAATTATATTTCAGCTAAATACTATGCCGAATTAAATGTTTAAGAAGTAGTTTGGTTGCGTGGAGCCCGAGAATCTAATAAAATCTGACAGAGAGGCACAACGCACCACTAGGATTTGGGAAGCTGTTAGAACAAATTAGGGTGCACGTTAATTTAAGTACGACTTCATGTCACCAAGAAAATAGCTAAGTAAAGCACACGGTTCAGACGCCTGGAGATATGTTATGGGTTGAAATGCAGATCCCCTATGTAATAGCCTGAAGCAGACGAGTCAGGGATAATTGAACCGTACATACTTCAGCAGTCGAAGGGAAATAGTTAAACTAATTTGGGAACATGTACCGGCAGCCCAAGGCCGCTGGAAGTCTTACTTTAGCATATGGAGAAGTTAGAAATTGAAGCAATGGCCTGTGTTCAAAAAAACTTCGCCAATGAAGGGTGTTATGAGATCTAACAAGCAGGGCAAATACAGCCCTAGATTCGTGAAGCTATATCGGACCCTTCGAATGAAGGACCAAGAGAACTATGAAATAAAGTTTCTTTCGGGGCTAGGATCTGTTTATCAACACTACGCGAGTGCATAGAAATCCTAGTTTCAGATAATTCAATCGAGGATGTTCCAGGTACAGAAGCACCGTTCCACAGAGGGACTCTAATAGATACAGGATCCATCTTGAGAACCAGAGTTGTAGCTCATTCCAGTATCATAGGGGAACAGAAATATAGAAGAAATGAATTGAAAATCTATGAATGATACGAAGTCTGGACAATTTCAGTTAGGCTCTATGACGATAGTATATAGACCCAGATGATTTAAGTTATGGCAAAATAGTTCTGGATGTTATGCAGTTGACCTTGTTGCTATTATTATCAGTTAATTATACTATATGTGATAGAGCTATGCTTCATTTTCAAGTAGTGTCCTGTAAGACACATATGTTGGACTTTTCTGCGTTTCAGGTTTTCAGATAGTCCATCTACAGAAGAGATTTTACCGAATTTTTTCGAACAGTAGTTCAACAAATTGAGTCTCTCGAGATTGTAGATTACATCCGAGGATGAATGTTCCTAGGGGGGATGATGTTACACCCCGTAAGTTTTTATTATATGAAGAATACGTGTGTTGAGAGTTTTAGAGTACGACACACACGAAAAAAGGCTCGGGGAATGAACACATGAGTACGAAGTTGAGCGAGTAGGAGGTCAGGACCGGGAGCAGCGCGCACCTGGCGCTGTGTTGCGCTGCCCCCACGACGCAAGGAGAGCTGCACCGCACCCCTCCCTTGGCACATTAGGGCCTCACCCGTCCCCTGCCACTATGGGAGGCACGTCGCGGACCCTTCCCCACCACCTATATATATATATATATAGGTGTTAAGTGTAAAGGAGGGTTCATTTTAAATATTTTCCTTCGATAGAGAAGAGAAGGGAACGATTATTTCTTCGATTTTTCGCCGATTTACTCCATCAAACTCCGTCCAAATGCAAATTAACTTCAGGTAACGAGTTCTAGGCCTACAAGAAGCATTACTATGGAGTTATTTCTCGAAAATTCGCTCGGCAAACTGGAACCCCGCTGAGTAAAAGTTGACAGAATTGCTCCAAATTAATTCCTACCCGGCCGCAGGCATTAGATAAGCACTCCTCCCTTCTGAACTCTTATGAAATTAAGATTTCCAGTCGAGTTTTTCAAAGTTGGATTATAGTAAATTCTATTATCAAAAGTTATCGATGCTTATCGAGTTTAGTATTGAAATTAGTTCTATTCTTTGAGCATAAAGGTTACATTTGGAAAGAACTGCCGATTGCAAGTTGAAACTCGCCAGCTAAACAAAAGTCTACATTTGAGGTATTTTAAGGCTTATTCCTTTGGCAGGTTATTCCCATCGTATAGTGATTCGACTTACGTTTTAAACGTAGATAATGATCTTATATATTGTATTAACTGCTATCAGCAGATTACGGTTACATATGTTGTGGTTAGCTGCTAGACAACGTATAAAGATTATGTCGCAATATCCCTTGTCAGGAAAGAACATGTTAAGTGTGACACAAACTAGAAGCATTGTAGGAACTCCTCTGTTCTTCAGCTCATCGTGTTAGTAGAGTTGGATGCTTTATTGTAAGGCCTAGACCTTAGAAGCTCGTGGATAGTTATTGGGCCTGAATTAGTTAGTTGAATAGCACAGGCGCAGCTAGGCAATATAACTTCCAGTTTGGCACCTGTATTGTCAGTGAAGCATGCCCAGAGGCCATTGGCATACCTTCACGCCCCAGGGCCAAAAGTTTAGGTAGGATGGCCATACTTTAGAGTCAGCGGCACTAGGGTTGTCTATGAACTAAGTGATAGCCTGCCATCTAGTTAGCTACTACCAGTGACTGTCAGTTCCAGTTGCCTTAGTATTCATATAGGTCGCTCAGGAATCCATCCCAGTCGTCCAAGTTAGATAGACCCGTCGGTACCTTATGGAGGGAGACCTTATTAGCAATTAGAGGTGGGGCCAATGTCCCAGCCTGCCCCTATAATATGCTCAAGTACAGGTTGCCGTGAGTGGCTAAGTCCATGTAAACTTACCTACAAGGTTAGGAATCGTCCAGAAGAGGCATATAAGATCTGAGCAGACCAAGTTAAGGCCTAGAGAGCTAGAACCATGTTAGCACAGTATTACCCTATGGATAATAATTTCAGTGGACTACCTATTGAGGATTAGGAGTCGACCGCTCAAAAGCATGTTCTGTTAGTAGTAGCCCTGCAGTCGTTTTAAGCAAATGAACTAAGTAATTGGTCGTCTGCGACCCTACAATTTCTTATGGGTCATAATCGTCTGAGAAGGACATCCAAAGTATTGTTAGGCTACTCCAGACCTCGCCCTATCCAGTCTAGACCATTAAAGATTATGATCACTATCAGGATCCTCTGATCAGATTCAGGTACACGCGGTGTTCCTGCTAGCAGCTATACAGATTATTCTAGGGGCGAGCAGCGGTCGCGTTTGGCCAAAAGGCCATATATGCCTTTTGAGTGGCTAGATTGAGACCTTAGTATAGCACATTGGTTGGGATTTTCCTCACCTAAGAGCCTTCTGTGACCACCCTAGGTTTACTAGTTGCGTCTTTTCCCGCAAGGGGCTATATGACGTTGCTCCAAGGAGCGATATGCCATCCCAAGGGCCATAGTACAGTCCATTCCATGGCTGGACTATTATCTTATACCGTATCAGCATCACACCCTCGTCGAGCCTGGTGCCCAGGGTGTAGTTATCAGGAGTCCACCGGACTCAGACACAACTACAAATCAGGAGCCAAACGGGTTTAGTTGTAGACCCAGGGGACAGGCAGGTTGGCTATAGCACCAGTAGAGTCATAAAAACTTGGATAGGGGTATATAGATTGAAGTGTACTTGCTAGGGCTTATGGGGGTCCTGGTAGGTTATTACTGTGTTGCTTGTTCCTTCCAGGCTTATGGGGGCCAGGTTAGGTTCTGGTTTGCATTCTTGTCTGCTAGCTATAGCCTACGAATATATGATTGTACGGTCTTAGCTCATATGCATGTAGTGTTTTACTAGATGTAGGTTATGAATAAGCAAACTTTCAGGTCAATTTCTGCCCTTCCTTCTACTTACTTTCATTCTTTAATAGCTTTCATTTAGCTTACTTACTGTCTTACATATTTGGTACATATTTTATTGACACCCAACTCTAGGGAACTTCATTACTTGCCTATCAGGTTTAGAAAGATAGGTTGTGAGATCTCCAGGGAGCCATTCACTTTCAATACATCGGTCAGCTCCTTTCATTCGGAGTTGCCAGGTTATAAAATATTACCACCTTTTATTTGTATAGTATTTGGTTAGGCCGGGGACCTGTCCCGGCCACTATTTATATTATTAGAGGTTGCAAACTACAGTATCCTATTAGTTATCTGTCATTGGCCGTGTGGAGCCCATGTATGTCTTATTTAGGTGTTGGTCGTATTGGGCCTAGTATAGCTACTTATTTTCCTTTCTATTATAACTAGACAGCATGGTGGTCTTATCAGCCCACATAGGATCCTTATTGATGCATATTGGCTGGGTTAGCTGTTTTCTTTTACAGGTGCTGCGTGACCTTGTTGGCTCGAGGCTGTGTTTACAGCCGAGATATAGCAGTTTGTTTTCTTGACTTTGAGTCTGGTAGGCACCAGAGGTGCTTGTGCCCAGTCAGGTCAACCCATATTCCAGTGTGATATTAGGTGTCAATCATGCCTCCCAAGGTGGGCGTGACAATAGTATTCATTGTTGACATTTTGGTATATTCACTTCCAAAAGTTGAACATAGAAATCATCTGCGAACAGTATTCCAGATCCTTAGAGATCACAAGTTGTATGCGAAGTTTTTGAAATATGACTTCTGGTTAAATTCTGTGGCTTTCTTGGGCCATATTATATCAAATGCAGGCATTCAGGTGGATTCGTAGAAAACTAAAGCTGTAAAAACTTGGTCCAGACCCATAACTCCAACTGAGGTTCATAATTTTCTGGGATTAGCGNTGCACTCTAAAGCTCTTAACTAACGTACGAATAGGGATTCGTAGAAAACTAAAGCTGTAAAAACTTGGTCCAGACCCATAACTCCAACTGAGGTTCATAATTTTCTGGGATTAGCGGGGTATTACAGAAGGTTTTTGGAAAGATTCTCTGCCCTCTCAGCACCATTAACGAAGCTAACTCAGAAAGCAGCTAAGTTTCAGTGGACTGAGGCCTGTGAACAAAGTTTTCAAAAATTGAAAAACAGGCTAAATTCTGCACCGGTATTATCCTTGCCAGAGCGTTCAAAGGGATATGTTGTGTATTGTGACGCTTCAAGCAGTGATTTAGGATGTGTTCTGATGCAATATCGTAAAGTAATTCCCTATGCTTCAAGTCAACTGAGGAAACACGATAAGAATTATCCCATCCATGATTTAGTATTAGCTGCAGTTATTTATGTTCTGAAAAATTAGAGGCATTACTTATATGGTTTTCATGTAGACATCTTCACTGATCACAAAAGTCTCTAGTATGTTCTTATACAGAAAGAGTTGAATTTGCGAAAACGCCGTTGGTTAGAGTTGTTGAAAGACTACAACGTGAACATTCTATATCATCTAGGAAAAACAAATATTGTTGTGGATTCCCTCAGCGCAAATCCATGGGCAGTTTAGTATACTTAAGGCTAGAGCAGCGAGGAATAGCTCGAGAGCTGCACCAGTTAGCCAATTTAGCAGTCCGAGTAGTAGATTCAGATAATAGCGGCGTCGTGATTCAGAATACAACAATGTCATCTCTAGTTGTAGAGGTGAAGGAGAAACAGTACGAGGACCCTAGCCTAGGGTATCTCAGAGACAAGGTTCAACAGGGCAAACTATCAGCCTTTGAGTTAACTGGAGATGGTGTCTTAAGATTCAGAGGTTAACTCTGTATTCTAGATATAGCATGGCTTCATCGACAAATTATGGCAGAGGTACATTATTCTCGCTACACTATTTATCTGGGTTCGATGAAGATGTACCATGATATAAAGGAGATATATTGGTGGCCTGGAATGAAGAAAGGCATGGCTCATTTTGTAGCACAGTGTCCTAATTGTCAGCAGGTAAAAGCTGAATATTAAAAACCTAGTGGGCTGACTCAAGAGATAGCCATGCCTATGTGAAAATGGGAAGCAATAAATATGGATTTTGTTACAAGGTTATCTCGCACCAGACGTAAATTTGACTCTATTTAGGTCACTGTCGATAGGCTGACGAAATCAGCTCATTTCTTGCTAGTCGGGACTATATTTTCGACTGAAGATTATGCTGAGTTGTATATTAAAGAGATAGTCTGACTGCATGGTGTTCCAGTGTCTATCATTTCTGACAGAGGGGCCCAGTTTACAACTAGGTTTTGAAAGACATTTCAGAAAGGTTTGGGGACGCAGGTAAATTTGAGTACAACTTTTTATCCCTAGACAGATGGCCAGGCAGCGCTCACTATTCAGATGTTCGAAGGCATGTTATGGGCGTGTGTGTTCGATTTTAGAGGAAGTTGGGATGAACACATATCTCTTATTGAGTTTGCATACAATAACATCTATCATTCCACTATTCAGATGGTGCCTTATGAGGCTTTGTATAGGCGGAAATGTAGGTCCCCCATAGGATGGTTTGAAGTAGGCGAGTCAGAGTTTATTGGACTAGAAATGATACATCAGTTAGAATAGAAAGTTAAACTCATTAGAGAACGTTTATTGACAGCCTAGAGTCGTCACAAATCCTATTCTGATGTACGACACAGAGATTTAGAGTTTGATGTCAATGACTGGGTATTCTTGAAAGTTTTGCCAATGTAGGGCGTCATGAGATTTGGCAAGAAGGGAAAGCTTAGCGCTAGATTCATTGGGCCATACCGAATTCTCAGGAAGATAGACCAAGTGGCTTATGAGTTAAAATTGCCTTCAGGGCTAGAATCTGTTCATCAAGTCTTTCATGCATCGATGTTACATAAGTGTATAGGAGATCCCTCTCGAATTATTCTAATTAAGGACGTCCAGGTTACAGGAACTACCGTACGAGGAAGCTCTAGTAGCTATATTAGACCGGCAGGTCCGTAGATTAAGGACCAAAGATGTAGCCTCCGTTAATGTCTTATGGAGGAAAATAAATGTAGAAGGAATGACTTGGGAAGCCGAAAACGACATGAGGTATAGATATCCTCACTTGTTTCAGTAATGACAGTATACAGACTTAGACAATCACCATTATGACGTAGTTCTCAAATGATATATGATTGTTTTGTTACTAGTATTGTCAATTGTTTATATGTATGTTATAGGATTACGTATTCAGTTGATTGTAGCGTCTTGTGAGGCACCTATGTTGTACTTTTTTGCATTTTAGTTCACAGATAGTCCATATTATAGAGGAAACTCTGCCAAAATTTTTCTGGCAATGGTTAAAATAGTTGATTCTCTTAAGCTAAGATTATATTTGAGGATGAATGTTCCTAAGGGAGATGACTGTTCTGACAATCCTGGATAGAAGCTAAGAGGGACCTTCTCCTCATCTATTCGCATCTACAGGCAAGTAATGCAACGCCCCATAAAGGGCGTCAGTACAATATGTACCGAATATGTAAGACAATAATTGTAATGACTGAATAAAAGAAATGAAATGGAGAATAACTGAAATGGAGGGATAGAGATCACACCTGAATAGTTGAACTTCCTATCATTTAATTTATCAGTAACTAAAGCAAACAAGAACCTTACCTAGCCCCCCATAAGCCGGAAGGTACAACCTGCATAGAATAACCCACCTGGGGCCCCATAAGCCCTGGTAGTACATCTCAATCTATATACCCCTAATAGGGTCAAACTGGGTCAACTAATAGCTATAGTCTTCCTACCAATTCCCTGGGTCTGCAACTGAGTCCACTCAGCCCCTGACTGTAACTGTGTCTGAGTCCAGTAGACTCCTGATATTTGCACCCCGGGCACCAGTGTCGATGGGGGTGTGGTGCCAATACGACATATAATAGTCCAGCCATGGAATGGACTGTATGAGGACCTGGGACCCCATCTTCGTCCCTCACGGACGGCATACCACTTCGTGGAGCGATGTTATCTCGCCCTTGGCGGGCGTCGACACAACTAGTAACCCTGGTGTTTGGTCATGAAGGGCTATACAGGGCAAGTCAAATCCCAAACTAAACATAGAATACTGGTCTCAGCTAATAGCACTAGCTAATCATTATCAATATACTTTAGATTCTCTTACTGGGATTTAAACTGAGTTATAATACTAAAGAAACTAACTTGCCAAAGGAATTTTCCATAACATACCTCAATAGCCGATTCTTGATTAACTGGCGAGTTTCAATCGTATTCAACAACTCTTTTAAACTGAAATCTTATTACTAGGAGAATGAGGCTGGTTTCAATACTAAATTCGGCAAAAACAAAAACTTTATATATAAATATTGACTATATTTCATCTTGACGGAACACGGTCGAAAACGTACTATTTTTTGAGAGTTCAAAAGGGAGAAATATTTAGTTGAAGCCTGAGATCGTATAGAAATTAGTTTGAAGCAATTCCAACAACTTTAGCTCGGCGGGGTTACGATTCGCCGGGCGAATTTCGTGAAAATAAATCCATCGTAATGCTCCTTGCAACCTTAAACTTCGATACCCAAAGTTAATTTGAATTCGGGCGGCGTTTCGCAGCGTAAACGGATGAAAACTCATTGAAAATGGCGTACCACCTCTGCTCTGTCTGAAGTTAATATATAAGAAATGATTCAACAATTAAAGAGACCTCATATATATACTTGGGCGGTGGGCAAGGGGTCCGTGGCACGGAGCCCATTATGCAGATTCACAGGCGTGCCACGGAGACCAACACGGAGGGAGGGGATCCGTGACACACCGCCCCTGTCGCGACCTGCTCCAGCCTTCTCCCACGCGGTGCCGATTCCGCGCTAGTTCAACCTTTTCCCGGGCCCTTTCTCGCATGTATTGCACTCTAAAACTCTTAACCAACGTATGAATAGGCTGACTAAATGTTAGGAACTTACGGGGTGTAACATTGCAATTAGTTCTCCCAGATGAATTGAGCTCCGATAACTGTGCGCAGCCAAGAGAGTGTCTGGTAGTGCCTGATTAATGATGTTGATTAACTGGTGTTTACTTGTGATTTGTTTGAAATTATATTGTGGTTGTTTCTTGTGTTATTTGTTATCTAATAGCTGAGGATGCTAGATGTTGGCTGGTGTTAACTGAGGCCATCGAGAGGTCTAGAGACGATGAAAGGTGAGATGGGTTAGTTAGGTGCCGTTGTATTGTTATTTACTTTTTAGACTTTCCAGGCTTATGGGGGCCAGGTAGGTTCTGTTTGTATGTTTTCTTGTACTTGCCAGGCTTATGGGGGCCAGGTAGGTTTTATGTGTACTTAAGTTCAGTTCTCCTTCTACGATATTCGGTATATCTGTTGATCTCTAATCTTAGTCTTCCAGTTGTTTCTGCCTTTCATGCTTGGTACATTATTGTACTGACGCCCTAGTCGGGGCGCTGCATTCATGCCTGCAGGTGATGGTGGGCTGTTAGATCAGGTTCTTGGTTGCTGAGTGGAGTTCCAGTTGAGTCGGTGTGCTCTAGTTCTTTCGGAGTTGCCAAAGGTTGAGTTATGGGTAGTTCGGGGCCTTGTCCCGAGCAGTTGATTTCTATTATATTTTTTTAGAGGCTTGTAGACATTTATTGTAGGTGTAGTGTCATTGTTATAGGCTAGGTGGGCCATGTTGTATAGTTGTTCTTCCATTCTGTGGCCTTGACGGCATGTTGTATTTATTTTTCTTGGTTGGTTATGTAAGCCAGCCTCCGCTATAGCCTATCATCTCATTCTAATTGTATAGTTGTTGTTTTGTTGAACCTCGTCGGTTCTGGCCTTTGTTTTATATTTTGGGCGTCGACTATGCTCATATCAGGGGTGGCACCAGGTGCTAGTCACGCCTCCCCGAGTTTGGGGTGTGACATACTTGGTATTTGAGCAGTTCGTCCTAGGGAGTCTATGAGCCGTGTCTAGTAGAGTCTTTTTTATGTGTGCATTACGCAGTGTACTTATAAACAGGAGGCTATAGGACATTTAGGATTGTTACCCTTCTTTCTAGATCGAAATCATGCGAGAAGTCAGATGTCATAGGAGTCGGGTCTAGAATCATATTTGCTGGCTTGTGCAGGGATGCTTGTAACATGATGAATTATAGTTGTCCAGTGGCTAAACATGGCGGCAGGTAAGATTCTTATTTTGATTATGGTTATAGTTGTGTCGCGCCTTGGAATGGTGCAAGGTTTTATTGTTTAGAGTTTTTTGTGGTAGGCTTTTCATGTGAGGTTATGCCATGCGATGTTGTGTTGTGTCAGTCCTTGAGTTGGAGTCATGCGTGTGATCCAATATTCGAGGACGAATGTTTTTAAGGGGGGAAGAATGTAACACCCCAGATAATTTGAGCGATAAAATCGTGATTTCAAGGTAGGACTAAGAGTACTTAATTGGCTAAGAAGGAAGTGTGTTCAGTTATTTGAGTCACTCTATGATCATATTTAATATTGGACATCGATCAAGTTGTGGAACAAAATTCGGAAAAAGTTATCGCAAAATTTCCTTCTTGAGATTTCTTGAAATTTAGGTCAAATGTCTCGAGGATTTTCTACCAATCTATAAGGAGTTAGGGGTGTGCTACCTATCAAATTAAAGATCTATGAGTCTAGTTTCCAGTGCATCAAACCTTTTGTCAATCCGACTTCGAAGCAAAGATATATTTGCATTTTCGCGAGACCGCGAGAGTAGGAACCTCACAAGGTTTTAAGGTGGTGGAGGATTATTTAATCCCCTTTGTTTAGTTGTTGGTCATCAAAATTTATTTTCAAGCATATATTTCGTATGAAACCTCTCTCAAGTTCTCTCCATGGATTCCTTTGGGTTTTGGGGCTAGAAGCCATGGCTCAACATGATTTTTGTGTCGGAAAGTCGGGAATCGCGTGTAGTCCGTGGTTTGGTCTCTTTTCCGGGATGTTGGTGGCTGTTTCATGGTGAAGCTATTGGTAATCCTTCTTCCTTTTGTTCTCCTTAGTTTTTAAGATTGTTTATAGATGTGTTCACCTCAGTAGGTTGTTGTCTCAGAGTTTCTACCGTCGAATTCCTATGAATCTTCTCTTGTAAGCTTTGTTTGTCTTGTTTTTGTTATTGAGTTGTGTTGGCTGCATTTTGGCAGAATATTGGACTTCTTTAGGCAGTAGGTTCATGGTGTTGAAGGTTCAAGTTCATCTAGGTTTGAAGCTAAGGCATGTTAGGCTTGTCCCTCCCTTTGTTGGCATAAATTCCATAGCCGTTGTCGTCTGTCTTAACGTGTGTATTGGCTGTTTTATGATGGCTTATGTTTTTGCTATTATTGAACTCTTGTTCTTCTGTTTATATGGTGATAATGGTGTGTTTAAGGTGCTGATTTGGTTGGTGGCTCGGGCTTGAGTGCGGAGAATCATTGTTATGGTAAATTATTAGACTCGTATCGAGAGGTCATGTGTGAAGCGTATGGTTCTTGTAGAAATATGTGGGCTGTTAGTGTGAATAAGATTAGGTGATGATATTTACAAGTGAATGATCAATTAGAGTGGTTAAGATCGATGATTGCAACGATCTTTTATTATATTCGAATAGGTGATCCTGTCGACCGTTTCGATGGCACATGGCGGCTGTGGTGACACTTGGGCTGATTTGGCCATGTCCCTTGATGTTAGTGGTAAGTAGAGTGGCTTGTAGGCTATTTGTAATGCTTGGGGATATACTGGTTGGGATGGTAACCCTTATCTCGATTAGTGGCTCATCGATGGACGAATAGACATAAAAGAATAGTACTGTGTAATGATAATCGATTTGTGGGGTTCGAGAGATAGTTATGGGTTGTTTTAGCATGTATTATCATTGTTGTTGATTGTGATTGTTGTGATTGTGTGTGTGTTGTATTTGAGGCCTTGTGGCTTGTGGATACCCTTTGCAAGAGAGTTGATCTAGCCAGGGGTCGAGCCCGTGGTGCCTTCTGGCTTGTGGATACCCAACGTACGAGAGTATTTACGGCTGAGGGGTTATGCCCAAGGAGTGAAATCACCTAAGGGATTGAGAATGATGTCCTCCATAGTGTCGAATTGAGACATGATTCGAGAGTGGTCCTACATGTCTGAGCCTTCCTGGGATTGTGATTGGTTCTATCAAATGGATTGAAATCCGCTAACTGTGCGCAACCAAGAGAGTGTCCGACAATGCCTGATTGATGATGTTGATTAACTAGTGTTTACTTGTGATTTGTTTGGCATTATATTGTGGTTGTTACTTGTGTTATTTGTTATCTGATAGCAGAGGATGCTAGATGTTGGCTGGTGTTAGCTGAGGCCATTGAGAGGTCTAGAGGCGATGACAAGTGAGCTGAGTCGTCGTATTGTTATTTGCTTTTTGGACTTGTCGGGCTTATGAGAGCCAGGTAAGTTCTGTTCGTTTGTTTTCTTGTACTTGCCAGGCTTATGGGGGCCAGGTAGGTTTTATGTGTTTACTTAAATTCAGTTCTCCTTCTGCGGTATTTTGTATATCCATTGATCTCTAATCTTAGTCTTTCAGTTGTTTTTGCCTTTCATGCTCGGTACATTATTGTACTGACGGCCTAGTCGGGGCGCTGCATTCATGCCTACGGGTGATGGTGGGATGTTAGATCAGGTTCTTGGTTGCTGAGTGGAGTTCCAGCTGAGTCGGTGTGCTCCAGTTCTTTCGTAGTTTCCAGAGGTTGAGTTATGGGTAGTTTGGGGCCCTATCCCGAGCAGTTGATTCTATTATATTTGTTTAGAGGCTCGTAGACATTTATTGTGGGTTTAGTGTCATTGTTATAGGCCAGGTAGACCCTGTTGTATAGTTGTTCTTCCATTTTGTGGCCTTGACGGCATATTGTATTTATTTTTCTTGGTTGGTCAGGTGAGCCAACTTCCACTATAACCTATCGTCTCATTCTGATTGTATAGTTGCTGTGTTGTTGAACCTCATCGGTTCTGGCCTTTGTTTTACATTTTGGGCATCGAATATTCTAATATTAGGGGTGGCACCAGGTGCCAGTCATGCCTCTTCGGGTTTAGGGTGTGACATATAGGCTACTGGGTCCGGTAGATTCCAATTTACGGCGGGGAGATTGGCATAGAATTCTCTCACCCAGTTCTCATTGGCGTTGCATGATTTCTTGACCAACGAGACCCACCCCATTTCCTGGAGCCGGGCATAGATTTCCCGCGCCTTCTCCGCCACGTTCTGCATAATGAACCCCCTCTCGTTCAATAGACCCTTGGCCGCCTGCTCATTATGTCGGAACTAGCAGTGGTCGATCATAAATTAGATGTAGCCAGAGGTGTGACTGCTACCAATGCTGGACATGGTAGAATTAAGTGGAGAAAATAAACCGTTAGATGAATAAACAAGGAAAGGAAAACAAAGGTAGGGTAACATTCTGCTTAAGGGGCTACCGCGACAATAGGGAGGGGATCTGCTGCAGCGAGTCCGCCACAACAAATAGGACCTCCATGACGGGCCCACTACAACGATAAAAAAGATCTTCCATAATGGATATCGTCTTTCCCAGCAGATCTTCGACCCAACAATGGAAGGTCAAATTTTCAACTTCCTTTTTCCTTCAAATTCGACATAAATCAAGAAAGGGAGAAGTAACCCCAAGCTCCACAACTAATTTTTGACCCCACATCCCTCACCTTTAAGCCTTAGGGGATCAAACAAGTTCAAACCATCACTCTACCCAAAACCCCACCATTTATAGTGTAAAACCCCTATGAAAATGGTCTACAGTATGCACGGGATGATTGAAGTTATTAAGAACATAAAAGATAGTAGCATACTTTGTAAATCTACCCCCCATATTGCCAAAATAAAGTTGGGTATTTCCCACCCCAAACCAACCCCAAATCAATCAAAGGGTATGGAATAGATGACCATTATGAAGCAAACAGCATAATGAAGCGGAAGGAACGAAGATCACCTGAGCAAAGTCAACAAAATCACCGGAGGGTTGAGAGAATTTGTAAACTTTTGAATTTGAAAGGGGTGAAATGAGATCAAAATTGTCCCTTTAGTCTTTAAAACTACTCGGAGTCCGCTGCAGCGAACATTTGTTCCACCACAGCGGGACTATTGCAATAAAAAATGCATCATTGTAGCGAACGAACCTAAAACAACGACATTTCAAATTCCCTTGTAGGTCAGCCGTATTTCACATCTCGATTAAAAGAGGTTCATTAAGAATTGATGGCGCCGTGGGTGTGCATAGGCCTTGAGAAAAAATGTAATTCACAAGTGAGAGGTTTGGGAGGCTTGGGGTTAGACGGGTTGAGTTGTTACATGACTAGTGAGTAGGAGTAAAGTGAATGAGAACTCCTTCTGTCTAGAAGGAGGAGAGGAGTAGAATTACAAAAATATTGGTGTACCGGGTAATACACCTCTTGGTGTCTTAGGACCTCAAAAAATAGGGGTGTAGTGGGGATATCAATCTAAATCCGGAAGAAATGTTGGTAACAACATAGTACTGTTAGGGTTATCGAAACTATGACCCTATGTCAAGTTAATCGTTGTGCAACAAAAACCCCTGGCCTGTTTCGTGGGACCGTTCAGGGATGAACGGATTTTAAATTGGTATCTGATGTAACAATCTGTCCGACAGTTATAGTACTTCGACAACATTGACGCATGAAATTGAAATTGAAATTCTTTTTATAGGCTCGATTTATTTTTTGATAACGATAGGAGTAATGTGTAAATTATTTAAAGGGGAGAAATAAAAGTTTTTTGTGGGCCAGATAATAGGACCGCTATGGTGGGCACCTCGTCACCATGGCAGTACTGCTGCAACGGAGCAAGCATCACCGCAGTAAAAGATGTGGACCAAAACTCCATATTTTTTTCCTCCTTTAAAATTTAGATCCTATTGTAACAAGGATTAGTCATTACAAATGCCTTGAAAATAAATTTTGGTTATCCTAGCAAGGAAAAGAATAGGGTGCTTGGGAAGAGTAAGATTTCACCATCCTCCCCAACATAATTCTTCAAGAAACAAATCTCCATCACTCTTTGGAAGTAGCTTGGCGCCCAAGTAGGTTACGACTTACCTTTGTGTTAGACTATAATTAGTGAAATGTATACGTGTGTACTATTGATGTGCAATTGATAAGGGTAGAGGGATCATAAAATATAATAACAGGATGAAAGATTGGTAGTGAAGTAACCATAATATATGAAGGATTAATCTTATGTATGAGAACATGT
>JACEIK010001090.1:289785-305906 GCA_018107945.1 Datura stramonium
CGTGATTCCAGCCAGCTATAGAGTCATCAGCTCCTGTCATCCGGAGCCTGATTTCCAGAGGTGTAGCTCTTTTCCTTTTGTTGTATAGTATGGGTAGGTCAGGGCCCTGTCCCGATCATTTCTATCATTACTCATAGAGGCTTGCAGATTGTTCAGACTTATCTCCCTGTGGTCAGTTGAGCCGGTCGTGTGAGGCCGTGCAGTTTGTTAGCTGTTTAGCATTTCTGTTTTATGTTGGCCGTGTGGGGCCATAGCTTGTCAGTAGTGGTGACATTGTCGGTCACGTAGTTATTCAGTATTCTCTATGTTGGGTTTCAGATGACTAGACAGCATGGTGGCCTTGTCGGCCCGCATAGGTTCCTTGTTATGAGCATGTCCTGGTTAGTTGTTGTTACATGCACAGGTGGCTATAGGCCCAGTCGGCCGGAGGCTGTATTTACAACCGTTATATAGCCCTTTGCTTCCAGAAATCTAAGATAGAGCTAGTCAGGCACCAGATGTGCTAGGCTCACCAGTTAACAGTCCAGGTCCTACTAGGGCACCAGGTTCCAGTCATACCCCCCAAGGCGGGGCGTGACAATCTTCTTTACCACAGTAGATTTTTGAACAATTTTAAACAGAACATCTTTAGAAGAGGAGGGGTGATTTTGACTAAAGGGGGAGGTAGAAGACTTCTTCTTCTTTCTCTTTTGAAGAGCTTGAGCAAGATGCTCAGCTTCTTGTCATTTACGGGTACGAGTAAAAGGGATACGGTGGAACTGGTAGGTGGAGGTGTTTCATGGTCAAATTCATCGTCAGGGATAAGTACAAGAGAGTTGAAATTCTTTCTTAACCTAGTGCGAACCCTTTGGGGAATCAAATCTGTAATAGGGATGTCATCATTAGGTGCTGCTTGAAGGGGAAAAATATCGCAGATTTTTAGGGTAGACCTAGACGTAAATGGTGGGAAGGTTGTGGAAGGTGAGAATTGAGTTTTGAAAGCATTCCATGCCGCAAAATTTGACAACTTAAATGGAATATGGGAGGGAATGCTTTCAGATGAATGAAACACCAGTTCTTGAGAGGAGATAATTTTTCAAGGTTGGTGGCTGAAGAGCTGCTCGAGGAAGAAGATGAATCCATGGTAAAAACTTTTTGGGAAAGTCAGGGGAGGAAATTGTTTTGAATGCCTGTACAAACAACCAAGCTTCAACTTTATAGGGAGAAAGAAAAAAAATAAAAGATGAATCGTGGGATGTGACTGCTAATCAATGGTATCAGTGGGAAACGTGATGATTAGTGGGTGGCAGTTTCAGCTTTATGGGGAAGGATGAAGGAATTGACGGTTATAATAATTTGTATAGGAATGAAACACTTAAGCATAACTATTTCTCATTAACAGTAAGGCATCATGTGAAAAGAACATACCTGATGACTATGAATGACTGCTCTTAAAATCTTGATAACACTGCACAAGTTAACACACAATACTTGTCAAATTTTAAAATTTTATCCTGGACTTGGAAAACACAAGTAAATGTGCAAATCTAGGATTAATAACATAGATAACAATGAAATAAGAAATTTTGCATAATCTAACCAATCATTGAAGGTGATCTATGAAATCTCAATCATCCCCAATTGTAACATGTTCTTTTCAAAGAGATCCCTGCCTAATGCTTTGGTAAAAATATCAGCTATTTGCTCTTCAGTGGAACAAAACATAATAGAAATATGACCCTTATCTACATTATCTCTAAGAAAGTGGTGTCTAATGTCAATATGTTTGGTTCTTTTGTGTTGAACTGGATATTTTGCAATGTCGATGGTACTAGTATTGTCACACAAGATTGAATACATCCCACATCAACACTAAAATCCAGTAGTTGTTGCTTGATCCATAGTAACTTCACACAACATGAGCCAACTGCTACATGTTCAGCCTAAGCAGTGGACAAGGCAACTGAGTTTTGCTTCTTTGTGGACCACGAGATTAGACATGGTCCAACAAAGTGTGTCATCCCTATAGTGCTTTTCCTATCCACCAAATATCCTGCATAATCAGCATCTGCATATCTCACTAAGGAAAATTTACTTCCCTTAGGATACCATAACCCCATATCAGTTGTCCCCTTCAAATATCTTATAATTCTCTTGACAGCCTTGAGATGTGATTCCTTGGGGTTTTCTTGAAATCTAGCACACAAACCAACACTGAAAACAATGTCAGGTCTACTAGCAGTGAGATATAAAAGAGAATCAATCATACCTCTGTACAATTTCTGATCTACGGATGGACCTATTTCATCAAGGTCCAATTTTATGGTTGTGGCAATAGGAGTTTCAATCTCTTTGGAAAACACTATATTGAATCTTTTAAGCAACTCCTTCACATACTTTTGTTGATGAATCAAGATTTCAGTGGCCGTCTGCTTTATTTGTAATCCAAGGAAGAAGTTTAACTCTCCCATCATGCTCATTTCAAATTCTCCATTCATGAGCATGGAAAACTCTTGAGTCATGTCACTGTTTGTAGATCCAAATATAATGTCATCTACATACACTTGCACAATCAACAGATCCTTACCTTTTGTTTTTAAGAAGAGTGTGTTGTCAATCTTTCCTCTTGTATGCCCATGTTGTAAAAGGAATTTTAAGAGTCTTTCATACCAAGCTCTTGGAGCTTGCTTCAACCCATACAAAGTTTTGTCTAACTTGTAGACATAATTAGGAAATTCAGAACTTTCAAACCCTGGGGGTTGCTTCACATAGATTTCCTCTTTTAGATAACCATTTAAGAATGCCTCCATTTGGTAAAGAGGAATTTCCTTGAAGGATGCAAAAGCTATGAGTAGTCTAATTGCCTCAAGTCTAGCAACAGGAGCAAATGTCTCATCATAGTCAATTCCTTCTTCTTGGCTATAACCTTGGACTACCAACCTAGCTGTGTTCCTTGTGATAGTTCCATGCTCATCTAACTTATTCCGGAATACCCATTTGGTGCCAATTACAGTCCTTCCTTTAGGTGGATGTACCAAATGCCAAACTTTACCTATTGCAAACTGATTTAGTTCCTCCTGCATAGATAAAATCCAATCTTTAACAAGGAGAGCCTCTTTTACCTTTTTAGGTTCCAGTTTAGATAGGAAGGCATTGAAGACACACAGATTTTTTAATCCTGATATGGTAGTAATCCCGAAGGTAATATATGTGAGAACATTTTCGATGCGATGGGAATCCTGATACTTGTAGCTTTTCATCCGCAATCCTTGTGAGGTTCCTGCATTTGAGTTGCCTTGCTGCAATGATGATGGCTCAACTTCATTACATGTTGTTCCCCCTGTCATTAAGCCACCATCTTGTTCCACATATGCAATAGGTATTGCAACCTATTCCTGAGGATGTTCATCATTTTCGCTTTCATCCTGCATGTTAGTCTCAAGCATAAAAAAAGATTCATCAAAAATAACATGCACACTTTCCTCAACAAAGTTTGTTCTTTTATTCAGTGTAACACCCCGAAAATCCTAGAGATCAAACCCTGAAGTTAGATGAAGCTCAGAAGAAAAGTCAGCAGAAATTTGCCTCAGAACGAGTCAGGAAACGACTCGTTAGGAGACCTAACAGGTCGTGGGTTAACCCGTGAAGAATTGTAGGGAGGGGATGGTAAGACCAGTCGCCAGGGATGACCTGATGAGTCGTCTTTCCTGGCAACAACTCGTTAGGTTGGTCGTTAGGTAGTGAATCACTTGAGAAGTCAGTGTAGTTGACGGAAGGATGTGACGAGTCGTTAAGTGTGATAACGACTCGTCAGGTCAGTCGTTAGAGGGGAGAATCTATGGATTTAAAGAAATTCCAGTGTACATGACGAGTTTGCCTAATGAGTCGTTGGGTGGAAGAACGACTCGTTACATTGGTTGTGGTTTGAAGAATGATAAAACTGTGTGATTTTTCCAATGTGCCTAACGGGTGTGACGACAAGTCGTTTGAGGTGACAACGACTCGTCATGTGAGTCGTGGCTTCAGTTCGGGTAGTTTTTTCAGTTTTCTCCAGGGGTATTTTCGTAAACTCCTATGCTTTTAACTTCTAAACTACGTCGTTTTGGATACTACCTTGCACGTTTTTATGGGTTTTCCTAAGCCTAATCTCTCATTCTCTCAAAATACTCTCTTAAATCTTTCTTCCTTCCATCTCTCAAGTTCAAGGGTTTCACCAAGGTGTTCATCAAAGCTTCAAGGAGAAATTTCGAGCAGGTTTTATTCTACCAGGCATGCAGGTCTTTCAACAAGGATTTTCCTTCCATCCTTGTGCCTCGAAATGTTTTCATTAAAGATCCGATTTCAACAAATCCAGAAAACATGATCTAGGGCTTTGTGTTATGAATAGATTTCTTTTATATTCCTCATAAATGCTAACATCTACTGTGAATATGTGATTTAATTGGAGTGTAAATTAATGGGTTGCCTTGGATTGTGGATTATATGTTGGGAATGCAAGAGTGTAGCATGTTTTTCATAAATTGGCTTGAGTACTGAATGGGATCTGTTTATTGCTCACTTGATTATCGTAGTAAATCATGAACATGATGAAATTGTGGAAATATTGTATAATTAACCTAATGACTCGATTATGAAATTGAAGACTATGTTGGAATGAGTTGGAGTTTGTGGGCTTGAGCAACTAAAAGTAAATTATGTATTATCGCCATGTTTTGGATTGAATAGATTGGATATGATTGGATTGCATTTATATTGATAGATTATGAAGCTTGGGCGGATTCTAAATTGTCTTTCCTTACTAAAATTGTTTTTTTTAATCTTTGAATCTAAAACGCCTATGGATGAAAAGTTCGTAGAAGAAGTGATTCATAATAAATGTGAGATGAGTGATTCATAATAAATGTGAGATGATGATGAGGTTGATGATAAAAAGCATGTTTCTAAAACTCCCCACGATTATGTCATTTCTTTCAAAATGAATTGATTAGAATCCAAGTGTGACAAAGCTTTGGGTAATGCCTACAAGTCGATTTAAAATGATAATTTTCCCGAAATAAGCTTACCACATTGTTGGAGCAAATTTTCCAAATTTTTATAAATGTTAGATTGTGGTATGTTTTTAAATAAATGAAGTCATGCATCTATGATAAAGTATGAGTGAAATCTATTAATAATGCATGACCTTATGCTACATGTTGATGTAAATGATATTGCAATTGTTGGGCTTGTTGTCATTAGAAAGTAGCCCCAATCCTGTCGAAAAGAATGTTGTATGATGAAAATCAGTAAATGTCCTTGTCTCTGATTAGCTGTTGCAAATTTTGATTAGCGATAATCAGTCGGGATTCTCGTTAGTAAGAACGTTTCCCTAGTTAGTTGGGATTCTCGTTAGCAAGAATGTTTCCCTTGCCAGTTGGGATTCTTGTTAGCAAGAGTATTTCCCTAGTTAGTCGGGACTCACATCCCTAGCTACTAGCCTTGCATGTTTCTCCTTAGTCGGTTTGGACTAACATCCCTAGCCAGTCAGTGACTCTCTATATCAGAGCATTTTCTCCCTTTGAAAGTTAGGGATTCTCATTAGTAAGAATATTTCCCTCTAAGAGTCAAGGACGCTCCCTTTGACAGTCAAGAACTTCTCTTGGATAGTCAGGGACCCTTTTGATATCAGTCACGACATTGTACCTCTGTATTATTCCCAATTATTACTTTTGCACATTAGTTGATCTTAAAATAATGCATGTCCTTATAATGTAGTTATGATGATATGAATATGTGAACCTCATATAAGGTTGTCGTATCTCATTTCAGTTACATTACTATCAATGTGTTTTTATATTACTTCCTTCTTTTATATATATATTTATGAGTTAGTTGATTGCGTTTCCTGCATACTCAGTACATTTTAAGTACTGACCGCACGCCTCTGGTGCTATATCATTTCATGATATAGATTCAGGTCTCTAAGTTCAGTCGCGTGGTTAGATACGCTTCTGTCTCTCCCAGCTGCTTGTGGTGAGTCCCCATCCTCCGAGGACGTGATTTGCATTCATATTTTCGATGTTTTAGTTTTTAGACTTTGGGAGTTAGCTGGGGGCTTGTCCCAGCAACTCAATAGTTTAGTAGAAGACTTTCAGACTTTTCTAGACAGTTTCAGCATTGTATCTAAGTGTTGTTAAAATTGTCCTTATGGTTTATATTAAATTCTTGATATTAGCTTCCGCTTATTTATGTTGTTAGTCATTTTTGATGTTAAGTGTATGCTATGATTATTCCATGGGCCGACTTGGAGCTTTTCGGGGTTCCTTGTCCCGTGTTACGACTAGGGTGAACTCGGGTCATGACAAACTTGGTATCAGAGCTAAGGTTTAGAGTGTCCTAGGGTGTCTGAAAGCCGCATTAAGTATAGTCTTCTTCATGGGTGTGAAGTGCACCACACTTATGACGAAGAGGCTATGAGACGTTTTAGGAATGCTCCCTTTTCTTCATGATTCTTATCGTGCATAGAGTATGAAGCTCTAAACAGTCCTTTTCCCTTACTCGTGCTTTACGCGCTCGAAAATAATGCCTCCTAGACGAGCGAATGGAAGGAGACGTGGTAACGGCCGCTAGCAGGTACCACCAGTCCAGGCAGAACCAATGGATGATCATGTTACTCATGCTGAGTTCCGAGCAACCTTTCACATATTGGCGTAGGCCCTGACCACTCAGATTAACCAGAAGGCGGTGGCCTGTGCTCCTCAGAATGGAAATGAATCGATGACAAGGATAAGAGATTTTCTTCGTATGAATCACCCGAATTCTTGGGGTCAAAGGTGGATGAGGACCCATATGAGTTCTTGGAAGAGATTAAGAAGATTACTCATATCATGGGAGTGACAGGAAATGAGAGCGCATACTTAGCCTCCTACCAGTTAAAGGGAGTTGCTTACATCTAGTATTGTCAGTGGAGAGACAGTTGGGGAGTTGTAGCGGGTCCCATAGGTTGGGATGAATTTGTGACAACATTTTTGGATAGGTTTTCCCTCGGGAGTTGAGGGAGGAAAAGGCGGCAGAGTTCATTAACTTGAAGCAGAATGACATGACTGTCCAGGAGTATGCGTTGGAGTTCACTCGGTTATCTAAGTATGCGCCGGAAATGGTAGCCGACCAACGGGCCCGAGTGAGCAGGTTTGTGAATGGAGTGTCAGACTCCTTGGTCAAGGAATGCGGGGCGCCATGTTGCACGGGGACATAGACTTCCTTCCCACGCTTGGTGATATTTGCTTAACGGATAGGCGAACGAGGTGAAAGAAGAGAGAGGGAAAAAGGGCTCGGCGGAGATCTAGGTTCTCCCAAATGGGAGTCCAAGTGGTGGATATCACTCATGTTACCGTAATCATCGGCTGACACATTCGATAGCCGGTGTTCCGTATCGGCCTAGAGGTGAGAGATTACGTACCCATTGTGTATGAGCTATGGAAACACCACTTGGGAGTATGCATGGTCGGCTCGGATGTTTGTTTTGGTGCGGCAAGGGCGGGCCATATGCCGCGAGATTGCTTGACGGCTAGCGCGAGCGAGGCGGATCCTTGACCACTTCTTGGCGGCTCGATAGCACCGCGCGTTTTAGTAGGGTGCATCCTCACAATCAGTGGCGGGCATCGTCAGCCAAGCTCCTATCTGTACTCGGCCCATCGGGATAAGGGAAAAGCGGTAGTGGCCACGGGTATGTTGTGAATCTTGTATTTTCCTTTATATGTTTCCAACCTCAATATTGGAATAAGAAGCTCTGTTGTGATTGTGGAAAGAGATTGATGATGTGTAATGTGAGTAGTTTGCTTGTGTAGGCTTACGGTGAAGGCTAGAAAGTGAAGAGGAGATAAGAATTAGTAATTCTGCTTTGACTTGAAGAGATTCGGAGCCTTAGGAAGATGACTTTAAGTTAAGGGAAGATAGTGAGTATGTGAAATAAGTTTGTACCTTGAGAATTCTCATAGAAGTTCTAGCTTGCTTGATTCTTTGTATGTCAATCTCTTTAGGGTTCAAATAAGTTTCCTACTTGATTGAGTTGAAGTTAAATAGTGTACATTCCTATGTGCGAGATTCCAGGAGTTTTAGCGGTAACCTCTTGGAAGACAGTGATACCCGGTCTTTCTCTATGAGTCTTTTATGCTTATTTTCGTGTTTATGAATTAGTTATGTGTGTTAACTCATGTTTTGATGTACTCAACTCGAACTCGATGCATAAAGTTGCTTAGTAAGTTCAATAGAACTAGACTATCTCATGTATATGCTCGGTTTCGGATGGGAATGACTGTTCTTATGAATTCCTTACCCTCGGTCGGATTAGATATTATGAATCCTGGCTTAGTATCGAAAGTGATTTGAGAATGAAGAATAGATCTTGTATCAATTTTGCGGATAAAAATGGGAAAGAATTCTTTTGGTGTTTTGTCTGGATTCTATGTTGGTTTCATGTTCTTGACTACTCTTGAGCCATAGTATGCATGTTAGATGCGGATATTGATTTGGTGTATAGGGTGTCGGAGTCGGATACTCAGTTGGTGTTTAAGGCGCGATTGATTGATTCGGTTTCGTCTACATGTTTTCAATATGTTCGGCCAACATTCGGGCGAATATTCTCAAGGGAGATATTGTAACACCCCAAAGTCCTAGAGATTAGACCCTGAGAAGTTAGATGAAGCTCGAGTAGAAAAGTCACCAGAGAAATTTGCCTCGGAAGCGAGTCGGAAATGACTCGTTAGGAGACATAACGGGTAGTGAGTTGACGTGAAGAGCGCTTAGGGGGAGGATGGCAAGCCCGGTCGCCACGGACGACGATGAGTCGTCTTGCACAGCGACTTCGTTAGGTTTGTCATTGGGTGATGAATCACTTGAGAAGTCGGTGTAGTTGACGTAAGGATGTGATGAGTCATTAAGAATGATAACGACTCATCAAGTCGGTCGTTGGGAGAAGCTATGGCTGAAATTTCCAGTAGGCTTGGCAGGTGGGCCCTAACGAGTCATTGGGTCAGATAACGACCCGTTACGTTGGTCGTAGTTTGAAGAATGATAAAGCGTGATTTTCAGTGTGCCTAACGGGCACGATGACAAATCGTTTGAGGTGACAACGACTTGTCATGTGAGTACGTGGTTCGAGTTTGGGTAATTTTCTAGTTTTCTTCGGGGTATTTTAGATTAAATCCTGCTTAACTTCTAAGCTTCTACGTCATTTTAGGTACTAGTTTGCATTTTAAGGGTATTTGTAAGTCTAATCTCTCATTCTCTCAAAACACCCTCTCAAACCTTTCTTCCTTCCCTCTCTAAAGTTCGAGGTTTCACCAAGGTGTTCATGTGGCTTGAGGAGAAATTGGAAGCAGGATTTCTTCTACCAGGTATACGAGTCTTTCAACAAAGTTTTCTTTCCATCCTTGTGTGACATCATTTTCATTAAAGACCCGATTTCAACAAATCTAAACATGATCTAGGGCTTTTGTTATGAATAGATTTCTTTTATATTCCTCATAAATGCTAACATCTACTGTGAATATGTGATTTAATTGGAATGTAAATTGATGGGTTGCCTTGAATTTTGGATTATATGTTGGGAATGCAAGAGTGTAGCATGTTCTTCATAAATTGGCTTGAGTACTTGAGCGGGATGCTGTTTGTATTGTTCACTTGATTATCATAGTAAATCATGAACATGATAGAGTGAAATATTGTATAATTAACCCTACGGCCCGATTATGGTATTGATGACTATGTTCGGATGAGTTGGAGTTTGTGGGCTTGAAACGGTGAAAGTAAATTATGTATTATCGCCATGTTTTCAATTGAATTTTTTAATTGCTTTAATTATACGAGTGGTACAATAATTTTCTAAATTATTAATAATATTAATATTAAAATAAAATATTTTTAATATTTGAATCTAAACGCCCATGGATGAAAGGAACCATTAAAAGTGATTCATGATAAATATGAGATAATGATGAGGTTGATGATGAAAAGAATGTATCTAAAACTCCCCATGGTTATTATTAGTTGCTTTCAAAATGAATTGATTAGAACCAAGTGTGACAGCTTTTGGATAATGCCTACAAGTCGATTTAAAATGATGATTTTCAGCGAAATAAGCTTACCACATTGTTGGGCGAAGTCCCAAATTTTTATAAATCTTATCTTGGGGTATGTTTTTGAAATAAATTAAGTCATGCATCTATGTAAAGTATGAGTGGAATACGGCAATGTGCATGACCTTATGCTACATGTTGATGTGAATGATATTACTTATTTGTTGGGCTTGTTGTCATTAGAAAGTAGACACAATCTGTCAAAAAGAATGTTGTATGATAAAAATTAGTAAATGTCCTTGTCTACGATTAGTTGTTTTGCCAAATTTAGATTAGATATAATCGGTCGGAATTCTTGTTAGTAAGAATGTTTCCCACAGTTAGTCGGGATTCTCGTTAGAAAGAATGTTTCCCTAGCAGAGTCGAAATTCTCGTTAGCATGAGTATTTCCCTAGTCGATCCAAGTTCATCCCTAGCTACTAGTCGTGCATGTTTCTCCTCGAGTCAATGAGGACTAACATCCCTAGCCGATCGGTGACTGCTCTATATCACGCATTTCTCCCTTTGACGGATCGGGGATTCTCGTTAGTTAGAATGTTTCCCTTTGATAGTCGGGACGCTCCTTTGGCAGTGAGGACCTTCTTGATATCAGTCACAACATCGTACCTCTATATTATTCCCAATTATTACTTTTGCGCATCAGTTGATCTTATAATAATGCATTTCCTTATAATGTAGTTATGATGATATGAATATGTGAACACCGTATAAGGTTGTCGTATCTCATTTCGGTTACATTACTATCCAATGTGTTTTTACTTCCTTCTTGTATATATATTTATGAGTTAGTTGATTATATTTCTGCATGCACAGGTACATTCCAAATCTTGATTGTGCACGCCCTCGAGTGCTATATCATTTCATGATATAGGTCCCGGGTCTCAAGTTGACCCAGCGTGGTAAAATACTGCTGTCTCTCAGTTTGCTAATTGGTGAGTCCTCCTCCTCCGGGCGTGGTTTATATTCATATTTTCTATGTTTCGGTTTATATACTTTTGGAGTTAGGTTTGGGGCTTGTCGACAACTCATCGATTTAGTAGAAGGCTTTCGGACTTGTCACAGGCGGTTTATTGTGTCCCAAGTGTTGTTAAAATTGTCCTTATGGTTTATATTAAATTCTTGATATTATCTTACGCTTATTTATGTTGTTAGTCATTTTCGATGTTAAGTGTATGTTATAATTATGTCATGAATTCGACTTGAAGTCTTTGGGGTTCCTTGTCCGTTTTACGGCTAGGGTGTAAACTCGGGTCGTGACATTTCATCACCCTATAAGCTTTACTATGTTGAGAATAACCTAAGAAGATTCCCTCATCACTTCGGGCATCAAACTTTCCCAAATTATATTTTCATTAATTATGAATAAAACATTTACACCCAAAGATTCTAAGATGAGCAATGCTTGGTCTCACACTTGCTTTGTAATTCATAGAGAGTCTTCTCTAACGAGGTATATTCATACATCTATTCAAAATATTGCAAGCGGTGCTTATGACTTCGTCTCATGATTTTTTGCAAGATTACTGCAGTCGTCATAGTTACAGCCATGTCCTCTAAAGTCCTATTTTTTCCTTTCAAATGCTTCATTTCTTTGATGGTGTTCTTGGAGGCGGAAATTATGATCTACTTCATTTAATGAACAAAACTCTAAAATTAGCATTTTCAAATTCTGTTCCACGGTCAGATCTTATGGAAATTAAGGAGGAGCCTAATTTCTTTTTCCATTCTTTTTACACAGGACATAAAAAATCAAAAACATCATCTTTAGAGGCTAAAACGAGTCGGTATGCAGGTAATCATCAATAAGAACAAAGATGTACCTTTTCCACCTCTGCTTCTTACTCTCACTTAGGACCACATAAATCCATAGCCAACAAATCCATGCATTTGGTTGTACTACTTGATTCTTTGACGTAAATGATGACCTCACCTGTTTCCTCTCACACAAGCACTATGTTTGTCATTTTGGACTTAGTCTTAAACTGACCCTATGACCATAATATTCAAGCCAAGTTTGTTCAAGCTGTTTCAAACTAGTATTCCCAGTATTTTGTGCCAGAGAAGGGGATCACCGTCCATTGCACTAAGACAAGTGCGATTGCTCAAGGAATTTCCATGATGTAAACTTGTATAATTTTTGTGTCTACTTTTCAATACAAATTTCTTTTATATCAAACCTTTTGACTTTGCACTTTCTGCAAGAAGTGAGGTTACCTTATTACCTTTGTCACATACTTGAGATATACTGTTAAATTATGTTTTCGATCAATCAACATGATACACATCTTCCAAGGCTCTTCTTTTCGACTTCAATCTTGCCAATCCTGTGACAATACCTTTTTCCATCACCAAGGATACATTCCTCCCTTTTAGTGGAATGAGTGAAAGGAATTTTTGTTTATCTCCTGTCATGTGTCTTGAACAAGCACTATTCATGTACCAATGCTTGCTCCCTTTCACTCTACATAAACAACTTAAGGGTTAGTTTTAGGAACCCATACAAGCTTGAGTCCTTTTTTGTGATAAAAGGGATGAATCAATTTCTTCTTTCCCGAGTGTGGAAACGAGGTTGAGTGATTTGTTCCTATTAGCATTCTTATATTTAATTCCTTTAGCCAACAAGATACTCTTATTTTGCTTTTAGCACATAATGGACATTGGTGGTAGGATGACCATGTTTACCACACAAGTAACACATATATCTCCAGTGACATTTGATTCTTTGAAAAAGTTATTCCAGCTCTTTCATTTGTGAACCCTTCCACTTAAATTATTTATAATCTAGAGGACTTAGTCCACCTATTAGCTTTCTCGGGATCACGCCTTTTGGCTTAGAGACTTCCTAGACTCAACTTCCTTGCCTTTTTTCCACAAAGTAACCGGCTCAGCCTTCCTCAATTTCTCGCTGCTTCTTCTTTTTGAGAAGCTTGAGGATTTTTGCAAACTCGTTGTGAGACTCAAAGTTCAATTGTATGTTTCTTCGGTGCATAATTTTCTTTCTAGAGTGATTTCTTTACCCTTTTTTTGATCAATGAATTCAAATTTTAGACTAGAAGAGCATTAAACAATTTCAAGTCCTGTCGAGAAGTGATTTCCACAAGGCTTTTCCATTGCAACATTCATCATTGACATAAGTTTCTTTTTAGACAAAATATAGATATTTTCATTTGAGTCAGAATATTCTGAGAGTTCTTGTCATCTTCTTCAAATTAAAATCTCCTCTTTGCCATGAAACCGGTTCATCAGCCGGCATACGACTTATCAGATTGAGATCCCCAGCTTGACCATCATTGCATAATTTTCTTCTTTTGTCTTTCACTTCATTTCTTTTCGGCTTTCTCTTTTTCGGCTCTTTCTTTTCTCCTCAATTTCCCAGTGGGCAGTCTTTCGTCATATGATCAGGTTTAATTGTACTTATGAAATTATCCAGTGAACTTTTCATTGGAAACTCTTTTATTACAGTCTTTTGTCATATCTCTTTTCCTTTTTGAGAAATTTTTTAAGCCTTCTGCGCAGGAAAGCAATATGCTCATCATCACCATCCCGGATTCGTCAGTGTCACAAGCCTTGAGTTCCGGCTGACTTGTTCCTTCATGGGCATTGATCAAGGCATCCCATATTTACATTTTGTGGTTGAGCAATTCAAAAATCCTATTGTATGCATCGGGCCAGAACCCACATACAAAGGATGTTTTTAGCCTTGACATTTTATTGAGAGCCAACAAGTCATCACGGTAAATTCGAACCTCACTTTTAGAACTTCAACTCCGTCAATCATCTTCTTTAGAATAACGAGTCGGTAGTGATCCTATCCTATAATTCATAATCCTCGGCATGGATAAAGTTCTCCATATGAGCCTTCCACCAAATGAAGTGTGAGCCCAGATTTGAAGAGGTGGTCGGGTGGTTGACTACCCTTCATAGTGTCCAGTGGGTGAGGTGCGAGGAATTCATTATGATCTATCTTAGGTGTTAGCCTTTTAAGATAAACTTGCTCTGATACCAATTGTTAGACTGCATGACTAAGTAGTTATCTTGGTGTTTGTCTACGAATGAGAGCAAGTCGTCGAGACGTGTTCCACTTAGTGAATAAAAGCGATAAGTAAATAATAAAATGATTTAGCGTGGAAAACACCTGACTCTAAAGGTGAAAAACCCACATTTTTGTACTCCATGGGAATTTTTCTCAACTTCACTCGCTTGAGGAGGCGCCTCAAGCGATTTGATTACAACTCTTGCAATCTAAGGAATTATAAACTCTAATTCTATTTGTTTAGAAACTCCAACAACAATGTCTTCTAGTAACACTTACTTGAAGACCGACTCTTCCTAATTGAGTTTATAACTCATGAATTAAGAACCAATGATTACAACTCGATAACAAGCCTAGTACAAGAACAACCATAGCTTGTGCTTTACTACCTGAGATTTATCGACATTAATCTCACCGGGCCAAAGTGCTCTTTTCTCTCTTTGCCCAGGTGTGCTCGCTTACCGAGATATCACTATCCTTTAAATACACATCTCCAAATAATTCTTGTTTCTTCCAAACTCTTTACGTGACATCTTTTCCTTTAGAGTTCATTCTGAGTATTTGGACTCTTCATACAACTAACATCTTGCATTGGTTGTGGCATCATAATGAGACTCAACTCTCTGACTTATCCACGTGTTAATTTAGTGAGTTTGTAGATAGTTGCTTATCAACTCCATGATTTTTGCTGCTATGGATATTTGCGAGCTTCTTAAGTAGTCTACTCAACACTTGTTGGACCAACTTTATACGTGTTTCATCAACTTGTTGTCAAAGCATCAAAACTTCAAAAGACCCCAAATGTTATCTCTACTATAAAAGTTCCCAATTTTCCGAGGGTGTCCAAGCGTTGTTTTCGCTGGCTAGCGATTAGCGGAAGTACCATTTCACTCCATATGGAAGGGTAAGCTCTATTGGCACCATTTGAGCCCATGTCATGTTGCTTTTCCATACTCCAAAATGGAATTAAGTAAAAATATGATGGTACGAGTCTACGATAATCCCCTCCTCGCCATTATTGCCCTTATATGCAGCTCACATTGTTATTGAGCTGGTCTCTCTATTTGAGGTCTGATCCATCGAACTAATTTTGGGTTTGTGTTGAATGATTCTTATCACGAGCTTGGCATATGATAGCTAAGAGTCTCAATCCTAGCATTTTGAAATTTGCTCCCAAGTACCTTCACCACGAGGCCAAACATTCTTGTTAGGTCATGAGCTATTAATCTTAGATATGACATATTTTTTATTCTTTTCAATCCAACATTGGGTTCCCTATTAGTATTCTTATGTGATAACTCTTGCAAATGAGAATTATAACTCTTGATAGTCAGATCGTATTCTCCATTTCAAAAGAATTAAGAAACTATTGCTAAAAAATCTTTGGCCTTGTTATTTCTCTAGATATATAGCTATGAAGGTTTGAAGGAAAATATTTTATTTATAAACTAACAAATCTTTGAATGTTCTTTACAATCTCCAATAAATTCTCACACCACTTTTCACTATAAGAAAATATGTGACCCAGACATCCCTATTATAATATTAGAAACTTACTTCCAACTCAAAATAGGAAAATCTATTCCTATATGAATTTGATAAATAAATCCTAACTAGACATGATTAATAAACTACCAAATATCAATAAACTACCAAATATAAAATTTGAAACAAACTTGATTTCCTACAACTTTGAATTATTTTTCCAAGATCCTCCCGTAATTCAAAGTTGTATATTTCTGCCTTTTGTTGTTGTTGTATTAGAGCACTTCTCTCCAATCTTCCAGTTTCTTGTTTGTATTGGAGCACTTCTCTCCAATCTTCAATTGTTGATGCACTTTTCATCAATCATCAATTACTGAAACATTTCTCTTCAACATTCAATCATTGGAGAACTTCTCTCCAACTTTCAATTTACTACTTTATTTGTGTTGGAGCACTTCTCTCCAACCTTTAATTATTGATGCACTTCTCATTAACCATCAATGTTGAAG
>JACEIK010001091.1:14894-83430 GCA_018107945.1 Datura stramonium
ACGTCCAGAGGAATAATAATCAACAGTATGGCAATAGTTACAACCCAAATTGGAGGAATCATCCGAATTTTTCTTGGGGGAGTAATAGCCATCAAGGACAGAATTCGAATCAGGGCGTGTAGAGAAATAAAGGGGGGCATCAAAATTTTAAGTCTCAATACAGAGGAAACAATCACCTCCTCCACCACCCAACAAAATTGAGGATATGTTCAAAACAATAATAGCTAACCAAGCGCAGATACAGGCTGATTATGTGAAATTAGCAGCTGACATGAAAAATCAGGAGTTAGCTACAAAGGTGTTGGAGTATCAGTTTGGACAGTTAGCTGGAGCGCAAAACACCAGGCCCAGGGGAGGACTACCAAGTGATACTTACCCAAATCCCAAGTAGGTCAATGCGGTTACAACAAGGAGTGGACTTCAACTTAAGGAGGTGGAACCAGAAAGACCACCTCAGCAATCTGGAGCTGTGGAAAAAGATGAGGAACATTATGAAGTGAGGGGGAAGGAAAAGGTAGCTGAGATAGAAAGACCACCACCCCCATTCCCTCAGAGATTAAAGAAGTACAAGGAAGAAGCTTGCTTTAAGAAATTCATGGAAGTGCAGAAATAGGTACATATTAATTTACCTTTGGTTGATTTTTGCAGGGAGTGCCGAAATATGCCAAGTACATCAAGGACATCGTAGCAAACAAAAGCAAATTGATGGAGTATGCTACGGTGGCGCTTACTGAGGAGTGCACCTCCCGAATACAAAACAGGTTGCCGACAAAGCTCAAGGATCCTGGGAGCTTTACCATTCAGATTACAATTGGGCAATGTATTCGAGCTCACGGATTATGTGATTTGGGAGAAAGCATAAACTTGATGCCGACATCGGTGTTAAAGAAGTTGGGGTTGGGCATCCCTAGACCAACTATTGTGATCTTGCAGCTAGCTGACCGTTCTTTTGTCATACCAGATGGAATTGTGAAGGATGTGCTAGGGCAAGTGGGCTCCCTCATTTTCCCGGTGGATTTTATTATCTTGGATTTCGAGCCGGATGCGGAAGTCCCATTTATTTTGGAATGTCCTTTCTTTGCAACCGGGCGAGCTTTGATTGATGTGCCTGCTTCGTAGCTAACCATGTGAGAACATGATAAAGTAGAGGTTTTTGATGTGTACAAGGCCATGAAGCTTCCGACCATTTATGAGGAGCTATCAGCAATCAATGTGCTAAATCAGAAAGCAATCCTTCAGATTGTCGACTCAGGGGACCCATTGGAGAGAGCCTTGATGGGCTCTGATCATTTTTGAGACATTGCTACATATGAGATGGTGCAGACGTTGAACGAGCCAAAATGGTTTCCTAGGAAGCAAGATTTTGTGCCATTGAGGAGGTCATTGGAAACATTGCCAAAGCTATCAATTGAGGAGGCACCAAAATTGGAGTTGAAGACCTTGCCTCCACATCTGAAGTATGTATTTCTGGGGGAAGATGACACCTTGCCAGTCATTATTTCCACAGAACTGATAGAGGCACAAGTGAAAGATGCATTGGTAGTCCTCAAGAGGCGGAAGAAAGCAATGGGTTGGCAAATGTCAGACATCAGAGGAATTAGTCTAGCTTTTTTCACACACAGGATTTTTATGGAAGAACAATCCAAGCCAACTGTGCAACATCAGTGGAGGTTGAATCCGGTGATGAAGGATGTAGTTAGGAAGGAAGTGATCAAGTGGCTTGATGCAGGCGTGGTATATCCCATTTTAGAAAGTGAATGGGTTAGCCCAGTTCAGTGTGTTCCAAAGAAGGGAGGGATGACCGTGGTCACCAACGAAAAGAATGAGCTAATTCCCACATGCACAGTCATAGGCTGGCGAATTTGCATGGATTACAGGAAGCTCAATGAGGCCACGAGGAAAGATCATTATCCTATCCCATTTATTGATCAGATAATGGACAAAGTTGGCAGGTCAAGAATATTATTGTTTCCTTGATGGATATTCTATCTATAACCAAATAGCCATAGCACCGGAGGATCAGGAGAAGACCACTTTTGCATGTCCTTATGGGACATATGCTTTCAGGAGGATGTCATTTGGTCTATGCAATGCACCAGCCAAATTCCAGAGATGCATGATGGCGATCTTTCACGATATGGTGGAAGATTTTGTCGAGGTATTTATTGATGACTTTTCCTTTTTCGGTAATTCGTTTGCTACATGTTTGCAGAATCTTGACATGGTGCTAGCTCGATGTGAAGACTCTAACCTTGTGTTCAACTGGTAGAAATGTCATTTTTTAGTCAAGGAGGGTATCGTCCTTGGCCATAAGGTGTCATTAAAAGGGTTGGAAGTCGATCGTGCAAAGATTGAAGTGATCTAAAAGCTACCACCACTAGTGTCAGTGAAGGGTGTTCGCAGTTTTCTCGGACATGCAGGGTTCTACAGACTGTTCATCAAGAACTTCTCGAAAATTTCTAGACTGATATGCCGGTTGCTAGAAAAAGAGGTGAAGTTCGAGTTTGACGAGGATTGTGTTAAAGCATTCGAGGAGCTAAAACAGATGCTGGTAGAAGCGCCTATTCTCATTTCTACGGATTGGGAGCAATTGTTTGAATTAATGTGTGATGCAAGTGACGTGGTTGTAGGAGCTGTATTGGGGCAGCGAAGGAATAAAATTTTTCATTCCATTCATTATGCAAGAAAAACACTTGACGCAGCCCAAGTAAATTATACAGTCACAGAAAAGGAGATGCTAGCATTGGTGTTCGCATTTGATAAATTTAGGTCCTACCTGGTGGGTTCTAAAGTAGTGGTGTATACTGGAGTGATATGTTTGGAAAGAAGGATGCAAAACCGAGACTAATCAGATGGATATTGTTTCTACAAGAGTTTGACCTAGAGATTCTGGATAGAAAGGGGAACGAGAATCAAGTGGCAGATCAGCTATCACGATTGGAAATTTGTTTGCATGTAAAGGAAGTAGGAAGAGATTAATATGGATTTCATTACAGGCCTACCTCGTACTCATCGACACTACGATTCTGTTTGGGTGGTGGTAAACAGGCAGACCGAGGCTACACACTTCCTACCGGTCAAAACCACAGATTCAGGGGATGATTATGCCAAACTGTATATCCGGGAGTTGGTTCTATTACATTGAGTGCCCTTGTAGATTATATCAGATCGAGGTACTCAGTTTACCTCTCAGTTTTGGCGGTCTTTTCAAAGAGGGTTTGGGACTCAGGTTAAACTCAGCACAACATTTCATCCGCAAATGAATGGTCAGGTGGAGCGGACAGTCCAGACTCTCGAGGACATGTTGAGAGATTGTGTGATGGACTTTAAAGGTAGTTGGGATGATCACTTTCACTTTATTGAGTTTGCTTACAATAACAACTATCACTCCAGCATCCAGATGGCACCTTTCGAGGCTCTCTATGGGTGGAGATGTAGATCGCCCATCGGATGGTTTGAGGTTGGTGAGGCAGCTATGATAGGGCTAGATTCTATTCATGAGGCTATGATAAAAGTTCAGTTGATAAGGGACAGGCTGAAAACCACTCAGAGTCGTCAAAAGTCATATGTTGATGTGAGGAGGAGAGAGTTGGAGTTCGAGGTGGATGATTGGGTATTTCTGAATTTGTCTCCCATGAAGGGAGTCATGCTGTTCGTAAAGAAAGAAAAATGCAGTCCCCCTATGTTAGTCCCTACCGGGTTAAGAAAAGAGTTAGTAAGGTAGCATATAAGTTGGACTTGCCATAAGAGTTATCTTCAGTTCATCCCGTCTTTCATGTATCACTCTTGAAAAGTGCTTGGGTGATCCATCTTTAGTGGTCCCGGTGGAAAGTATTGGTGTGGGAGATAGCCTCAGTTATGAGGAAATTCCAGTTGCAATCTTGGATCGTCAAGTTCGAAGGATGAAGAACAAAAAAGTAGCTTCAGTGAAGGTGTTAAGCAGAAATCAGCATGTTGAGGGAGCTATATGGGAAGCCGAAGTGTCTATGATGGTTAAATACCCTCAACTGTTCCCTACCGGCTCAGTTTCAATTTGAGGTATTAGTTTTTGACCTAACTCTCTAATCAATTTCCATGCTCAGTTCCTGTGTGCAAGTTTGTTTTATGTTATGATAGATGTATGTGATGCTTGAATTCTGTTCCGCTATGTAGTTCTTTCTGGAGGTAGTCATTCCGTCAGTTTTTGATTTAAATAATTAGTATTTTCATATGATGATTGCATGTTCCTGCATTTTCTGTGTGTTTTTAACATTCGAGGATGAATGTTCCCAAGGCGGAGATATTGTAATACCCCAGGAACCTAAGGATCAGACTCGAGAGTCAAAACGGGGAAAATGCAAAACTAGTGTTACATGCATAGAATGAGTCGTTGGACGACTCATGAGGACAGCCCACGAGTCGTCAGGTGACTCGTTGGGAGGCCAAGGGAGTTGGGAAGTTTTGAGGAAAATAGTTCCCCACAGGTGTGGCAACGACTCGTGGTTAGACCCCACGAGTCGTTAGGTCAACCGTGGGGTAAAGAAGAAGGAAAATAGAACAGGTTAGACTAGTGTACTTGACGGAAGCTAACCACGACTCGTTGGGTCAGGTAACGAGTCGTGGTGTGGGTCGTGAGATGAGTTATATGTGAAGTGATGTGATTGAGGCAGTGAACTTGACGACTGGTGACCACGAGTCATGTCCACCCCTAACGAGTCGTTACGATCCTAGGAGTCCAAGCAGGCAGTGTACTCAATGAGCAACATGAAGAGTCGTTCCCCTCAGTGACGATCCGTCAGGTTGTCCATTAGGACCACCTGGCAATGTTTTCCTACAAATTCAGTTAGGGTCTTTCCATAATTCCTAAGTTCCTAAGACCTATACTACGTCATTTAAGGCTCGTTTTACAGGGTTTTAAGAGGGGAAAACCTATTCTAAGCTAATTCATTCCATGCATGCAAACTTGAGAGTTTGAAGAGAGGATTTAGAGCAAGTTTTGAAGGTATCCAAAAAAATCATCGTGGGCAATTAGAGAAGTGGTAGAATCATCCCTTCCGGGTATGTAAGGTTATGAGTGGGTGTTTCCTTCCTCACACATGCCCAAATCTCTAGTTAAGTAAGAGAAATTCATATGATCAAGTTATGGGGTTTTTACCCAATTGCATGATTCTTCTATTTCTATACATGGGTACAATTAGATTATGTTTATATTGATGAATTGTGAAGATTGAGCAGATTTTAAATTGTTTTCAATCAAAATTGTGTTTTCTAATTTATGAAATTAAATGCCCATGGATGAGAAGTTCATGAAAGAAGAGAATAAGGATGAATGTATGATGATGATGAGAATTGATGATGAAAAATATATTTCTAAAGCTACCCATGATTATAATATTTTTTTCAAAATGAATTGAGTAGATACAAGTATGATAAAGTTTTGGGCAAGGCCCTTATATCAAGTATGATGATGTAGTATCTCTAAAATAAGCTTACTACATGATTTTGGAGTAGATGCTCCCACTTATATTTGAGCTTGTGGTATGTTTCGAAATAAAGCTTCTCATATGCATGTATTCATAATTGAGATGTATATTATTGAGCTTCGTTTTCATACGATGTCGATTCTATGCATGATTTCATTATTGAGCTTTGTAAAATGACAATGTTGAGCTTCGTTTCATACTATGTTGAGTTTATGCATGATATAATTGTTGAGCTTCATCAATAGACGATGTTGAGCTTCGTTAAATATGATGTAGAGAATTTCATGTTTTGGGAGAAGAGTCTAGCACCGAGCAGGCTAAGGGTCGATCATCCTATGCCCCATAACTACGCGCCAACGTAGGTTGATACTATTATGTTACTGGGACCTTCCTTTTAAGCTATCCCCGTCCCTAATGGCCTATGAGCTTGATATCGATATAATGGTACCGTCCTTAGCCCTGACAAGGTTTTGGACGGCTCTGTCCACTTGAGTGTAATAGTCTGGACCACATAATCTCTATCGTGGTATGTCGGTTAACTGGTGAGTCTCCCATTGTCTATAGGATTCAGATTTGCATATTCATTACTCATGATTATTATTTTAAACATTCATGTATGAAATGCAAGGTTTGACTCATTGTTCAACTTTTCTATAAATGTCACATTTTAGCTTTTCGTCATTCGAGTCAGTTAAGATGTTATGAAGCTATGCATGGTCATACTGTTAAAATATTACAATTTCAGAATAAATGCATGTAGTCCTCCCTCCTAGATTTGAAAGCTTGTGATATGTTATGAAATGTTCCAAATGATTAGCTATACTTAAGCGGTTTTAGTTATCTTTCATACTCGGTACGTTTCACGTACTGACCGCATACTTTCTATGCTTTATCATTTCATGATACAGAACCCAACTACCAAGCTCAGCCTCACTTGTAGTCGGTTGTCAAAGGTAGCACCTTCTTGGTTGGTGAGTCCTCATCCTTCGAAGGCTAGACTTTCAGTTTCCTTATGTATTTTCAGTTTCAGTACTATTGAGTTAGTTGGGGCCTTGTCCCATCAACTCGTCCAGATTAGAGGCTTTTCAGACTTATGTATGTGTTAGCTTCGGATGCTTATTCTGAAGTTATGTTGAGTTAGACTTCCGCTGAGTTACGTTGATGATTTCTTCAGTTTATCGAATGAGTTATATGTATGCTTATGCCATGGGTCGACTTGGGGTCTCTCGGGGTCCCTTGTCCCGTGTCAACGATCCGGGCCTCCATTCAGGTCGTGACAATGGCCTTCCCCATGAGTCACCTGACGACTCGTGGGTTGTCCTCATGAGTCATCCCACGACTATTCCTGTGCCTGCAACATCAATTTTACAGTTTTTCCCGTTTCAACTCCCGGGTACGATCTTTGAGTTTCCGGGGTATAACATAGGAGATTGGACTTTGTAGTATATTATAATTGCTAATTTGGTTTCCTATAATAGAAAAATCACTAAGGTTGTTGACAAAAATGTGAAAGACTAGAGGTGTGGTGTAGATGATATACTAACTAGATAGGGACATGCTAGGTCATCTTATAAATTCAAATAATGTAAATAATCTCGGGGAAATGGGTAATTACAGCTTTTCAACTTTATAAATACGTCTTACTAGAGTTTTTTCAAACATCTAGCCACTATTAGCTCAACCCGATCAGATTAGGATTAGTAGTTGCACTAATTTCTAGCTATTAGCTACTAATTAGGAGTGAGAATGTAATTTTGGCTATTACTAGCCCAATTTCACAATCTCTCATCCATACCCACTATTAAATTCTCCTCGAATACTTAATTATTCTTTTACAAGCAACAAACAAGTAAGAACAAATAGACCCACATCATAATCAATGGATCATCCATTATAGATTGAAGAGAATCTAACAGATTTACACTTATTTAAACAACATAAAGATGACTCTAGCAATACCCACTCTAATTAAGTATTCATCATCACACACCTCTAGTTAATTATTTAGCTACTCATGATTAAGAAATTCAAAAGCACATTCAACTATAAACTGATTGAATTCAATAACAAGAGTAGTAAAATCAAGTGCACAAAATGTCTTTAACAATGGTTGTATCTTACGATTAAGAAGAAGAAGAAGAGAATAGTACTTTGTAAATTCTACCAATTAAATTCTCCTCTTCTCTTCCAAAGAATATTCTAAAGATAAGAAAGGAAAAAGATGATGTGATATGCTCTTCTATGCTCTCCTTAGTATACAGTACTTTCTCTAGAATTTATATCTAAGAAAATAGGGCATTATCTCTCTCTTTTTCCGTGCTAGACAATTTTTCCCCTGAGCAGCATTTTGGAATCGGCGGGATGACCGGCGGTTCACCGGTTGCAATTCGTGGACCGCCTGCTACATTCTCTGCTACTTGGCGGTTCCATCGGCTTTTTACCAATCTCCATCTGTGCACCTCCGATCTTTTTCCCTTCAATCCAGCAAGTCGGATGCCATTCAGTGGCCAAACCGGCGATTTGCCATTGGTAACCCGCGTTTTTCCAGTAGCTTGTTTCCCAGAAGCATTGGGAATCGGCTCTTGACCGGAATTTCGCCGGTCTTCTTCGGTAGAACGCCAAATTTCAACCCACTTCCTTATTTTTGCTCCATTTCTTGCTCTTTCCTTCACATTAGGCATCTGCACACAACAAAATCAAAAATGGCATAAAATCCACATAAACAAATTAAAAACTAAGAAAAACTCAGGCTTAAGAGCCCAATGAGTAGGTGAATTTAGCAACTCATCAGATACTGCTTGAAAACCCTGTTCATTAGGTCCATGAAAGCCACAGAGGAATTAGTTAGTCCAAAGGACATAAACACAAATTCATAGTGACCATACCAAGTTCTAAAGGCTGTTTTCGGTATGTCACATTCCCTAACTCTAAGCTGATGATACCTCGACCTGAGATCTACCTTGGAAAAACAACTAGCTCCTTGAAGCTGATCGAACAATTCATCAATCCTGGGTAGGTGATACCTATTCTTAACTATAACTTTGTTCAGTTGACGGTAGTCGATACTCATTCTGAGAGTACCGTCTTTCTTTCGCACGAACAACACTGGAGCACCCCATGGAGAGATGTTAGGCCTAATGAAACCCTTATCAAGTAGGTCTTTTAGTTGTTCCTTCAACTCCTTAAACACAGCTGGAGCCATTATATAAGGAGGAATAGAGATGGGCTGAGTGTCTAGAAGAAGGTCTATGCCGAAGTCTATTTCCCGCTCGAGAGGGACTCTGGGGAGATCTTTGGGAAACACGTCGGGCAATTTGCTGACAATTGGAATTTGCTGGATAGTTGGGGTCTCAGATTTGGAATCTTTGACCCCAACTAGGTGATAAATGTACCCTTTATAATGATCTTCCTTTCCTCAAGGTAGGAAATAAACTGACCCTTAGGCGTGGAACTACTACCCATCTATTCTAAGACTGGTTCATTTGGAAATTGAAATCTGACGATTCTAGTTCTGCAGTCAACTGAGGCATAACCGGAGTGTAACCAATCCATGCCAAGAATGAGGTCGAGATTGAACTTGTCTAGATCTATTAGATCAACTGGAATAACTTTACTCAATACTAAGACGGGGCATTTTCTATACACCCGACTAGCTTTAACTGACTCACCAACTGGGGTAGAGACTGAGAATAGTTCTGAGAGGACTTCTGGACAGCTACATAGGGAGTCACGAATGATAGTGTGGCTCCTGGATCTAGTAGGTCATACACATCTAGATGGAAGAGATGTAACATACCCATGAACACGTCAGGTGAGCTCTCCTGATCTTGACGAGAGGACAAAGCATAAAAATGGTTTTGCGCTGACCGCCATCCATACCTGAAGTGTTACCCTGCTGAGCTAGATGGCCTGCTAGGGCTGCTGAAGTGGTAGACTGTGATCTCCCCCGTCCTGCTAAGGGACATTATTTTAGCCGGTGACCTAGCTATCCATACCCAAAGAAACCCTCTTTTCCCTGGAGGCATTCACCTGGATGGTTCTTGCCACACTTAGGGCAAGCTGGATAACAGTTGCTAGCACTCTAACTCTGGGACTGAAAGTCAGATGCTCCACCCTTTCGATCCTTGCAGGACCAAAAAGTAGGGGCGCTGGATGAGGTGGGTGTTGGAGTCTTCTATTGTTGCTGCTGCGGGCGGCTACTATCATCGGACCTCTGGTGGCCATAGTTTGATTGACCCGTTCTATCCCCCTTGTTCTCCCGCTCCATATCCTTCATCTTTTCTGCCTCAATCTGTTGGGCATAAACGATGAGGATGGAGAGTTCAATGTCCTTAATGATCATCCCGGTTCTTTACTCCTTAAGTACCATGTTTGATACTCCGTTGATGAATTTAAGCATGCGAGCCCTTAGCTCGCTACCATCTCTGTAGCATACCTCGACAACCAAGTGAACTCCAATGCATATTCCTCCATGGTCCTTTACCCTGCTTTAAGTTCGTTAACTCTGTGATCTTAGCCTCCCTCAACTCTCGGGGGAAGAATCTATCTAGAAATGTTGTGGTGACCTCTTCCCACTCTACCAGTTATGCTCCTACTGATCTCCCTTCCTTCCACTGATCGTACCAAATCTGAGCCACCCCTTTCAACTGGTAGGCGGCAAGATCAGCACTCTCTACGGAATTAACACCCATAATTCTGGTGATCTTCCGCACATCATCTACGAACTCCTATGGGTCCTCTCCTACCTTGGATCCATGAAAGGCTGGAGGGTTCATTAGGGTGAAGTCCCAAACCCTAGCAGCTGTCGCGGACCCATTTGTGTTCACCGAAACCACCTGCTAGTTCACGTGATTAGTCACTATCTGAGCCAGTAGCTGGATTGTCGGTCTGAATACTACATAGGACACTTGATCATCCTAAGGGGCTGTCGGAGCTGGAGGAGCAGGTCAGTTGGAATTGCCAGCCCTTTTTTCGTTTCCTCATCTTGGCGGCATAGTTTCACTGAAATGAAATAGAGCATGAGTTAGGAGAATGTTTTTGGAATTGAAGTTCATCGCACGATAAGGAGCATGAACAAAAGGGAGTTTTCCTAATTATACCTTGTAGCCTCCCCGACATAAGTGTGCTACGCTTCAGACCCATGAAAAGGACTCTACTCGACGCGAATTTCAGACATCCTAGGGTACTCTAAACCTAGAGCTATGATACAAAGTTTATCACGACCCGAGTCTACACCCTGGCCGAGACACGGTACTTGGTGCCACAATAGACCCCAAGCCAACCCATGGTCTATCATTACACTGGTAAACTAAGAAAACATAAGCGGAAGCTTTAAATAAATAAAATATTTAAGAAAACTGATTTGACAAGAGTCAATACATATGAAAACAATACTGGATATCTTTTTCTATGTCTGTTTCTGAAAGCCAACTACTAAAAGATGAGTTTCTAGGACAAACCCCCAGCTAACTCTAAAGTCTGGCTGAAAAGAACTAAATGAAAATAAATATCATCCTCAAAAGATAAAGACTCACCTAATGTTGTTGCTGATATCGTCTGAAGGAACTACTGACGATGTTGGGACTGAGAACCTGCACCTATATCATGATATAATACAACATACAAGGTATGCTTCAGTACTTTGAATGTACTGAGTAAGTGAGAGATATAATAAGCATGAAAGAACAAGTAACTGATCTGAAATGACATGAAATGACCAACTAAAATACTGAAAACTGGTACAACTGAAGTATAGATGATATGATCAATAATAACCCTAACTGATGGTCATAGACATGTCCTGGATCTGAGATACTGTATTGAGCTAAATTGAACTGAACTAAATTGAGACTGTACTGACTAGTGGTAGAGTCTATAACCGACATATAATCACGTGAACTAAACATGGAGTTCGATGTATAAGCCCCATCAATAGGACCCAATATACCATGCCAGGGTATAAAGGCATGAATTGGCTGATCACAAATCTAGGCCCATTAGGGCAAAAGTAACCTACGGTGACAACGTAGTTCTAGGAGCCTAGGTGCACTGGAGCCTCAGCCCTCTCGGTGCTAAGTCCTACTCCCACTGAATATTCTTAACATGACTACTACTACCAAGCTAATAGCTCAAAAATGGGGACCAATACTAACTCAATAATACTTATCTGGAAGTACCCTGAGAGTCTTATCAGACCGAATACTTTAACTAGTGTTCTAAAACTGGTCAGAGCTACTCATCTGGAAGCGTCATAACCGTCTATAGAACTAATTGTTAACTGATAATTGATTTTGATAACTGATATCTGGTAGGCATTACTGACACCTCAAGAAAAGACTATAGTCAAACTGATCAGTTGACATTACTAAAAGACTCTAAATATACTAACATCATGACTGAACTGAGCTAGCATGCAACTGATTGAGAATTCAACTAATATTAATAATATAGGAATCCCAAAACTGATAGAATCAAGAAACATGAGTAACTAATCTTATGTGAGACTCTAATTATTATATTCAAGAGCTAGGGCTAAAAACCCTTTTACAGGAAACAAGTACCAACATGATCTCTAAGTAATGGAAATATAGCAGCTAACAATATGAACAATATTACAATATGAATTACATCGGAATCCAACTGAGAAATCATTCAATTTCAAAACCTCAGGGCTAGAACTAATAAGAAAATTTAAATGGGTTTTGGGGTACAAGGAAAGGACAATTCCCTTGCTAAATTCTCACTACAGAGTGAAGAAAAACCTGGAGGGAACCCTTGAGAATCTAAGAAGAAGAGTCGTATGCCCTAGCTTGCTCTGGGAGAACTGCCTGCTTAAATTGTACTTTTGATTTTGGGAGATCGAGACTTCAGTGAAAGATAGAGGGATTTAGTCGATTATCCCTTTAGTTCTCTAAAAAACATGTCCAAAACGGTATAGTTTAGAGTCTAGGAGTTTAGGAAATATGGAAAAGTCCTTAAGAATTTTGATGAAAAATCACACTGCCAGTCCCAATGAGGGACTAGAAGATTCGTTGCTACTAACCACGACTCATGGTCTGTCTCATCACCAGCACTAGAACTTTCTCATCACGGGTCACCAAGAGGGACACCACGACTCATGGTATACCCGACAACTCTTGGTTACCAGTCGTTGGGAACGCTGCCAATTTTTCAACATCCAAGGCAAGACCTTGACCACGGCCTACCTAACGAATCATGGGGTTGACCACGACTCGTGGCTTCACCCGTGGTCAACCCTAAAGCCAAGAATCCAACCAAGCTCATCCTCCTCCCCAGGAGTCATCTAATGACACATGGTGCACCCTACGGGTACCTAGACGACTCATCCAGTGACTTAGTGCAGAAAATCCTATTTTCTCCATTTCAAACCTCGGGTCTGATCTTAGGGCTTTCGGTGTATTACACCTTTTCGACAAGTTATTCTCGTCGTATAGTTAATACGACCTATACCTTTGTAATTAAGTTGAACGTATGTATATTGTGATTAGCTACTACTAGTAGTTAATGGTTATGTATGTTGTGGTTAGCTGTTGCAAGACGAATTAAGATTGCATCTTAGTATCCCTCGTCGGGAAAGAGTATATTAAGTGTGATGAATGCTAGGAGCGTCGGGAGTTTTCCTGCTCGCTTGTTTATCACTTATAGGGATTTTGATGTATTGCAGTTGTACCAAGACCTTAGAAGCTTGTAGTTAGTTGTTGGGCCTGACTTGGTAGGATTGGATAGCATAGGGCGCAACTAGGCAGTATAACTCTCTATTTGATGCCTATATAGACGTAAAGCTCACCCACCGACCGATGGCATATCTTAACACCCCCAGGGCCAGAATCTTTATAGGATGGTCCTACCTTTGAGTTAGTGCACCAGGGTTGCCTAATGAACTAAGGCGATAGCTTTTCATGTGATCGGCTACTGTTAGTGACTTTTAGCTTCGACCTACTTGCTGCTTGTCGTTTAGGTCACTCTGGAAGCCACTCTAGTTGTTAGAAATTTCACAGACTAAGTAATGCCCTAAGAGAGAAACTTGTTAGGGATTAGACGTGGGGCCAGCTCCCAGGGCTACTCTTGCAGACACCTACATACATGTTGTCGTGAAGGAAAAATCCAGATATACATGCCTACGAGGCTATGAATCACTCAGACGAGCCATATGCAATTAGGACAGACCAAGTTGACGTCTATGGGATGTAGTATTACAGTATTACCTTTAGGCTAAGAATTATAGTAAGTTGCTTGTGGGAAGTTAGGGCTGACTACATAGAAGCATGTCCGATTAGTAGCAGCCCTACAATAGTTCTTAGCAAAGGAACTAAATAGTTGGTTGCCTGCGACCTTACTATTTTTTATGATCTATCATTGTCCTAGCATGACCTTCATACTATTGCTTAGGTCACCGGGGCCTCATCCTTTCCCGTCTAAGTCGATGGAGGTTGTAATCGCTGCTAGGATCCTCTAGCCAGGTGTAGGCACACGGGGTGTGCTTGTTGGCATCAATATAGATTGTTTTAGGGACGACTAGCGATCGCATTATGCCTATGGGTCTAGATACGCCTTTTTGAGTGACTAGATTTGTAGATTGTAGTGTAGTATCCCTGGTTGGGGTAGATCATGTTTCGTACTGCCTCTTGTCATGAATAGCTAAGACGCTTCTAGTTGTATGAAATGCTTACAGAACTATAAACTACTTATGGAGCTATGATGTTGCTAATGCTTATAGAGCTATAGATTGCTTACGGAGCTACGATGTTGTGTTGCTTACGGAGTTACTGAATCTCTTACAAAGCTATATATTGCTTGTAAGGAAGCCTATGGGGCCATATTGAAGTCTATTCACTTATGAACTTCTTCTATGATGCAGTCGCATCACAGACCCTTCATAGAGCCTTGTGTGGTCGGGGTGCAGTCATAGTAGATCGAAAGATCCTAACTTAGTTACAGGAGCCTAGAAGTCTCCGGTATAGTCTCAAGACACCAGGTATGTTCAGTTACAGTTACTTGTAAGGCCTCAGGGGTACCAATAAACGTATATAGACTGATTGGCGCTTGTCGGTGCATATGGGGGCCCAGGTAGGTTATCTATGTGTTGATTGTACCTTCCAAGCTTATAGGGGCTAGGTTAGGTTCTTGTTTGCATACTTGCTTGCTAGGTATAGTTTATTAATATATAATTATACAACTTACCCTTTTATTTATATAGTTGTCTACTAGATGCAGGCTATGGTTATAAAAGCATAAAGGTTTACTTCTACTCCTATTTACTGATTTTAGGTCTTTATCAGCTTCTGTTCAGTTATTATTATTGCCTTACGTACTCGGTACATATTGTACTGATGCCCAAACATGGGGCACTGCATACTTGCCTGCAGGTTTAGACAGACAGGTTTCGGGATCTCCATTAGCAGCTATTCAGAGTCAGCAGATTGGTCAGCTCCTTTCATTCGGAGTTGCCAGATAGTAGAGGTTTGCTTGTCTTTTGTTATATAATTTTTGGGTAGGTCGGGGCCTTGTCCCAATCAATATTTAGCACTCTTAGAGGCTTGTAGACCCCCATCTTCAATTCCTAGCTAGTTGTGCGTTGTTGGTCGTGTGGGGCCTATATATGCTATGTTTTGTTTGTTGGTCGTGTGGGGCCTAGCTATCGGTTAGACGCCTTGTCTGCTATAGTATATATATAACTGCCTGTCTTTATTTTGTTATGACTTAGACAGCATGGATGTCTTGTCGGCTCGCATAGGATCCTTTTATTGTTGTGACTGTTGGTTTAGTTGTTTTTATGCAGGTGTGTTGTATGGCCTAGTCGGCCCGATCTGTGTTTAAGAGATATAGCTGTTTGTTTTCTTGATTTTGAGTTTCTGGCAAGCACCAGAGGTGCATATTCCCAGCTAGGTCACCCCAGGTTCCAATGTGGCACTAGGTGCTAGTTACGCCTCCCAAGGTGGAACATGACAAACTTGGTATCAGAGCAACGTCGTATCCTAGGGAGTCTGCAAGACGTGTCTTATAGAGTCTTGTTTATAAATGTGTTTTGCACCACATTTTATAAGCAGGGAGCTACAAGGCATGATAGTATGGTTACCCCTCCTTCTTCTCAAATTGTGTTATAGAGTCGAGTTGTATAGGGTTGAGTCCCTGAGCTTATGTTGTTATATCTTTCTAGAATAATGTTTGATATAATACAGACTTCATCCAGTTGCAAGTTAGATACAGCAGTAGAGGGGGTACCAGTGGGGTACCACATTTGGGGGACAGCCTAGCCTGAGGGCGAAGGAGAGACCTTTTTTTTCAATCTCCCTAACATTCTCCCGGGCACCAGGAACTTCATAAGGTAACGGATATGCCAGCACCGTTCCCAGATATTCCTACACCCTTAGAATAGGAGGTCAGGAGTGTAGTATATATATGTCGGCTTTCTTAGTACCTACTCAGTATTAGACTAGGACAACAATTTACATTGGCTTACCTAAAAGGTACGAAAGATTGTGAAATTGCGAGATTCTTACCTCCAGCCCGTTGGTATTTTTTTAGTTTCATACCTTAGCCCCACTGTTGTATGATATGGTTATTACCGCCTCCTAACCCTTTTCTAAGTATAGAAGAGAGCATAAGTATTGATGTTATGTTGCCAAGAGTAAATAGTAAAAGTGGGCTAGACCCATTGACTCTTGGGTGGTGTTAGAAAGTGGTCAAGACCCCTAGTACTTAAATAAGCTACCTAGACCCTCTCTACGGTAAAAATCAGGATTGCAAGTAAGATTGCTAGGAGCAGCCAAGTATGTGTTAGGGTCCATTTGCAATAGACTCCCAGCAATAGCAAGGCTCGGGTCAGGAATAGATTAATTCCACTGCAGTGTGCGGATGGCGGTAATGAATACCTGAAGAATAATGGCTATGGCCCCCAGCTTATGATTTTGAGGGATAGAGAGATTATGTGATGGGAACCGGCCCAAGTGCGGGTCAGGACGATATAAGTTAGTAGACTTGGCCAGTAATATCCTTGCTAGTACGTAGTATTGGGGCACGAACCTCAAATTTCAGCCTATATAAGTAAGGGAAAGACATGAAATCTAGCTCTGGAGGAGAACGGAGGAGAACAGAACCACCTTTAGGCTGTAGTGGGCTGATAGAGCTTGGAATCGCCGCTGCATGTCGAGAAATAAGCATCAGGCTGACATTTAAAGGATAATTATATTTTGACCTAGAATACTGCAAAATCACCTCTAGTTGTGGAGGCGAAGGAGTGATGGTACAAAGACCCTAGCCTAGTACGGCCAAAAGACAAGGCCAGTAGAAAGAGTCATCGGCCTTTGAGATAGCAGGGGGCAGAGTCTTGAGACCCAGAGGTCGACTCTACATTCCAAATGTGGAAAGGCTTCATTAATAGACTGTAGAAAAGGTACACCATGTCCGTTATTCCCTCCACCCAGTTTGACAAAAACACATCAAGTTATAAAAAATAAAAAAGATCTAATGGTGGCACGGGAAGAAGAAAAGCATTGTTTAGCTATAGCACGGTGCACCAAATGCCAGCAAGTAAAGGCTGAACATCAGAACCATGATGGGCTAACTTAGGAGATACCCATGCCTGCGTGAAAATGTGAAGTAGTCAATAAGAATTTAATTACAGGGCTGCACTTTTAGTTGAAGATTAGGCTGAGTTGTATATCGGAGAAATAGTCCGGCTACATGATGTCCTAGTGTCGATCAATCCAACAGAGGGGCATGAGTCACAACTGGGCTTTGGATGTTGGTTCAGATTAGATTGGGGCACAGATTGAGTACAGTTTTCTCCTGAACAGATGGCTAAGAAGAGCGCACCATTCAAACACTCGAGGGAATGTTATAGGTGTGTGTGCCAGAATTCAAAGAAGTGGAGATGACCATCTACCTCTTATGGAGGTTGTATATAATAAAATTCACCATTTTACCATCAAGATGATGCCTTATGAGGATATATACTGGACAGAAATGTAGGTCCCCCATAGGATGGTTCAAAGTGAGTGAATCAGAGTTAATTGGACCTAACATGATGCACCAATCAGAAGAGAAGGTTAAACTCATCAGAGAGCATTTTCTGCCAGTCCAGGGTCGTCAGAAGTCCTATTCCAAGTATGGAATAGGGACTTAGAGTTGATGTGACGACTAAGTATCTTTAAAATTTTTTCCAAAAAAGGGCATTTTAAGATTTGACAAGAAGGGCAAGCCCGACCATAGATTCATTGGGCCTTACCTGATCCTCTGAAATATCGGCCAAGTGGCCTATGAGTTAGAGTTGCCTTCGGCATTAGAATTGGTTCATCCAGTTTTTCATCAATCAATGTTACGCAAGCACGTAGGAGACCTTTTCTCAAGTTGTCCCAGTCGAGGATGCTCAGGTTATAGAAGAGTCGTCCCACGCGGAGACTCCAATTGTTATACAAGTTCGTCAGGTCCGTAAGAGCTATCTTAAGAACCAAAGATGTAGCCTATTAGAGTCTTATAGAGGAAGAGAAATATACAAGAGATGAATTGAGAAACTAAGGATGATGCGAAGTCTAGGTATCCTCAGTTGTTCCAGGCTTTACAATGATAGTATACAAACTTAGACAATTTTAGTTAAGGAAAGATAGTTTCAGGTGTTGTATAGTTACCTTTGTTGTGATCGTTATCAGTTGCATATGAATGTGGTGGAACTATGTTATTTAGTTGCAGGTAGCATCCTGTGAGACACCTGTGTTGGACTTTTCTGCGTTTTAGGTTTTCAGATAGTCTGTATTATAGAGGGGACTCTACCCAAATTTTCAGGAAGTAGAGAACCTCTTAAGATTTAATTACATTCGAGGGCGAATGTTCCTAAGGGGGGATGATGTTACACCCCATAAGTTTTCATTGACTAACCAATGTATATGTGTGCATTTTGAAGAGTTCTTAGAAAATGGCGTGTGGGAGGAGGCTCAGAGGTAGAACACACAAGCGCGTTATAAAGCAAGCGGAAGGTCGGGGCAGGGGGTAGAGGCAGGGCGCACCAAGCACCATGTTGTGTTACCCCCATGGTGCAAGGAGAGCCGCGTGCACCCCTCCCTCGGCGCTATGGCCAATGCGTCGTGCTCGTGTGTTGGCGTGATTGGAGGCATACCGTATACCCTCCCCCACCACCTATACATATATATATATATGTGTGTTAAGTGTGAATGAAGGTTCATTTTAAATATTTCCCAAATGGAGAGCAGCGACCATGGAGATTATTTCATGAGGGTTTCATCGAATAGAAGCCGAATTATGCTGCTAAATCACTTCCAAATGTAAATTCTTCTCAGGTAATGACTCCTAGCCCTACGAAGAATGTATCTACGGAGCTATTTCTTTGAAATTGGCCTAGGTAGATGCAGTCCTGCCGAGTAGAAGCTATAGAAATTACTTATAATCAAGTATTAAGCATATAGAAGTGATAAGTAAGTATTTCTACCTTTTAAATTCTTAGAAATTCGTGATTTTTCGGCTGAATTTGGGTTGATTATAAATGATGGTCATTGTGAATATTGTTGAATGTTTCTAGTTGTTTTCTTGGACTAAGAACAAAATTACTACATTGACGTAAAGGTTATGAGTTGGAGGAATTGTTGGTTCTAGGCTGGAACAGGGTTGGGCAACCAGAAATCAACAATTGAAGTATGTTAAGGCTAACCTCTTTGGCAAGTTATTCTCGTTGTTTAGTTGATACAACCTATATCATTGTAAGTAAGTTAAACATATGTATGTTGTGATTAGATGTTGTGGTTAGCTGCTGCAAGACAAATTAAGATTGCATCGTAGTATCCCTCATTGAGAAAGAGTATTAAGTGCGACTAATGTTAGGAGTGTCGTAGAGTTTTTCCTGCTCACCTGTTTATCGCTTAGAGCGATTCTGATGTCTTACAATCGTACCAAGGGCTTAAAAGCTTGTAGTTAGGAATTGGGCCTGACTTGGTAGGATTGGATAGCATAGGGTGCAGTTGGGCAGTATAACTCTCTATTTGATGCCTATATAGACAATAAAGCTCACCCACCGGCCGATGGCATATCTTGACGCCCCCAGGGCTAGAATCTTAATAGGATGGTCCTACCTTTGAGTCAGTGCACGAAGGTTTCCTAATGAACTAAGTGATAACTTTCCATGTGATCGGCTACTGTCAATGACCGTTAGCTTCAGCCGACTTACTGCTTGTCATTTAGGTCACCCAGGAAACCACCCTAGTTGTTAGAAATATGATAAACTAAGTAATACCCTAAGGGAGAAACTTGTTAGGCATTAGTGTGGGACCAACACCCCGAGCTACTCTTGCAGACACCCACATACATGTTGTCATAAAGGGCTAAATCCAGATATACTGCCTACGAGGCTGGGAATCGCTCAGATGAGCCATATGCAATTTGGACAGACCAATTCGACGTCTAGGGGACTAGAACCGTAGTATTACGGTATTACCTTTAGTCTAATAATTATAGTAAGCTGCCTGTGGGAAGTTAGGGCTAACTGCTTAGGAGCATGTCCGATTAGTAGAAACCATATAGTCGTTCTAAGCAAGGAACTAAATAGTTGGTCTCCTGTGACCTTACTGTTCGCTATGAGCTATCATTGTCCTAGAATGACCTTCAAACTATCGCTTAGGTCACCCGGGCCTTGTCCTTTCCTGTCTAAGCCGATAGAGGTTGCTATCGCTGCCAGGACCCTCTGGTCAGGTGTAGGCACACGGGGTGTGCCTGTTGGTAGCTATATAGACTATTTTAGGGACGAGTAGCGGTTTTGATAGGTCTATAGGGGTAGATATGCCTTTTTGTGTGACTACATTTGTAGATTGTCGCGTAATATCCCTAGTTGGGGTAGATCATGTTTCGTACTACCTCTTTCCATGAATAGCTAAGTGGCTGCTAATTGTATGAAACACTTACGGAGCTATAAATTTCTTACAGAGCTACAATGTTGCGAACGCTTATGGAGCTATAGATTGCTTACGAAGCAACAATGTTGTATCGCTTACGGAGCTACTGAATTGCTTACGGAGCCATATACTGTCTGTAAGGACTAATGTGAAGCCTACGGGGCCATATTGAATTCTATTCACTTATGAACTTCTTCTATGTCGTAGTGGCATCACAGACCCTTCATAGAGCCTTGTGTGCTCGTGCTGCAGTCATAGGAGCTCGAAAGGCTCTGACTCAGTTACAGAGCCCAGAAGACTTTAGTATAGTCTCAAGAGACCAGGTATGTTCAATTACAGCTACTTACAAGGCCTCAAGGTACCAATAGGGGCATATAGACTGATTGGAACCTACCAGGGCTTATGGGGGCCTAGGTAGGTTATCTCTGTGTTGATTGTACCTTCCAGGATTATGGGGGCCAAGTTAGGTTCTTGTTTGCATACTTTCTTGATATATATAGCTTATGAATATATAATCGTAAGCTTACGCTCTTATTTGTATAATTTTCTACTAGATGCAGGCTATGGTTATAAGATCATACAGGTTAACTTCTACTCCTATTTGTTGATTACTTTTAGTTCTTTATCCGCTTCTATTCAGTTATTATTCTTGCCTTACATACTCGGTACATAATGTACTAACACCGATGCATGGGGCGCTGCATACTTGCCTACAGATTTAGACAGACAGGTTTCGGGATCTCCTTTAGCAGCTATTCAGAGTTAGCAGATTGGTCAGCTCCTTTCATTCGGAGTTGCCAGATAGTAGAGATTTTCCTATCTTTTGTTATATAATTTTTTGGTTGGCCATGGCCCTGTCCCAAACAATATTTATCACTCTTAGAGGCTTGCAGACCACCGTCTTCAGTTCCTATCTAGTTGTGCATTGTTGGTTGTGTGGGGCCTATATATGTTATGTTTTGTGTGTTGGCCTTGTGGGGCCTAGCTTAGCTATCGGTTAGCAGCCTAGTCGGCTATAGTATATATACAATTGTCTGTCTTTCTTTTGTTATGACTTAGACAGCATGGTGGTCTTGTCGACCCACATAGGATCCTTTTATTATTGTGACTATTGGGTTATCTATTTTTATACTGGTGTGTTGTGTGTTGTGTGGCCTAGTCGGCCCGAGGCTGTGTTTACAGTTGAGATATAGCTATTTTTTCTTGATTTTGAGTTGTTGGCAAGCACCAGAGGTGTGTATGCCCAACTTGGTCAACCCAGGTTCCAGTGTACCACTAGGTGCTAGTTACGCCTCCTAAGGTGGGACGTGACAAAATAATTCTCATAAATCTTTTAGCACTAGGTGTTAAAAGATTTCAAGCTTTATATTCTTACATTTCAAAACCCTCCTTTAGAAATATCGACTATTGGTTGAATACTCACGTTTAATAATTTTTTCTCACCTATTTCCTGTGGGATTTGACTCCAACCTCGTTGGGTTATATATTTGATCAACGACCACTTTATACTTCAGGTGAGGTGTAATTTGGGCATATTAGTAGCCTGCTAGGCCTAACAAAAAATGAACATCAAGGGAATTTATCAACCTTGATTAATTTAGATTCTCTATAGCTTTTATCCCAATGAATATCAACTTTGATTCATTCATCTAAGACTGCATAACAAGAAAATGCAACTTAAGTCAACTTAACTTATATCTAAAAAACCTTATCTACAAAAGACAATAGCCCTTTTGTGAAAAGTAGATGATAATGCCTTTCTGTTAAACCCATTTATATCAAAACCAACCTTCTACTTGATGAAAACTTTGAAACTTATCTGCAAATCCTTTAGCTAATGAGACTAGCTGTAAGGTCTCTAATTCCATTTCCACATTTCCTCCTCAAGTTAAAAAGTGGATATACCCTTTGGAAATTATCTCTCATATTAAAAATGAAACTAGATCCATGCTTGAGCATTACGAGATCGGTCCTCTATATTAGGGTCGACCTTTCTGGAAAATGAATTTATTCATGCTCATCTTAATGTCCAAATTAATCCTGTTTGATATAACTAGATCAACGGAAGTATGTTCACTGGTAACCATTACCATATCATTTGGTAGATCCATCTAACTATAGTTTGTTCCTGGCATGGATTTTGCAATTTAGCTTAAGTAGTATCGCTAGTTCTGCTTCCACCTAAACTCAATGCTCTGCCTTCTCTATCCTTACCACAACCTGTAAGGGTCTATAAACCTTCTTCTAAGGGGTGGATAAAGTTTATTATTAATCCTGTTAGCTATATCATACTGTCTTTACTTGGACAGTGTTTTCTTAATATATATATATATATATAGCAGGAGAGTCTGTACTGATAACATATTTTCCATCTTTCAATAACATGGCCCGGGATGTGTTATACTTAACATTATACAATCTTATCCTTCTTGGACTTACTGATCAAAATTCTAGGCTGGGTTGAGTTGAAGATAATAGTCAAAAACCAGGATTTTGCAGCTAAAGCAGAACATTATTAGTTAAAGTAGTCTGCTTTTAGGGAAAACTATAGCCTATTGGTATTCTGAAATATCTTTTATACTTGTATAAGCTTAAGTTCCTTACTTTATTCCTTTTTCTCCATTCTGGTTATTCTGAAGTATATTACAGAGCCGTAGTTGTGGTTGTTGTAGTATTATTTCTCGGAGCTAATAACTAGACTACATTCATATTATCCTACTCCAATGAGTCATATAGTTCAACCTAGGGGTACTAAGTCTCTTGCTAATTATTCCTTTGAGGAGTTGTTAATATTCAAAGAGCTGAAATTTCTTGAATCCTTTCTAACTTCTTTTGTTACTTATCCAAACGTTCCAAAGAATACAATAACTCATTCAAACTTTAGGCCCAATTCCTTTACTAGGCAGAATCCAACTAGTAGTATTCAATCTGTACAATTTTCTTTTCTCTTTGCATTTGCATTGCTTAGTAACATTCAACCTGATTACAAACATTATAAAGAATATCTATGAGGCACAAGTGGAACTGAACTTCCTATGGCTCAGCTCTACTTGCACGATCTATAGATGAAAGAAGTGTAACAATTTTTAAAGGACCTGTAGCCTCCTAATTATAAGTATGATGCACAACATACCTATAAGGAAGACTCTACTAGACATGGCTTGTAGACTCCCTGAGACTTGACGCTGCTCTGATACCAAGTTTGTCATGCCCTAAACTTAGAGAAGTGCGACTGGCACCCCGTGCCTACCTGATCGAGAAAATCAACTATAAATTAGTTGTAATCATAACATTTAGGCTACTAAGGCCCCTCTCAAAACCTACTGAACAAACATACTATATTGATTGGTGAGATCACAACTCAACAATATAAAAAAAATCCAAGTCGACGAGGCTGCAACACAACTACATACAATGTAGAAGGCCATAAACTGAACCATAAAACCCACAACTATATCCATAAAGGCTCTAAAGAGTATAATGCTGATGGTTAGGATAGGTCCCCAGCCTACCTGTCATCTGCACACAAAAATTAAATAGCATGAAAAATTATAACTAGACCAGTTGCTCTAGAAAGAAAGGAGCATGTGAACTCGATTGCTGAACTCAAAAGCTCCTACTGTAGTGGACGATCAGAGCCTTTATCTATACCTACAACATGAATGTAGGGTTCCCAAGTGAAGGGATGTCAATATGAATGATATGTACTAGTATGTAAGGCTGCGAGTATAAATCAGGAAACAATACGCATAACATAGCTGAATCAAAAGATAAGGATAATAAAGGATAGAGACAACCTGAACTATAGAACTTGTAATTAGACTATAACTCAACTCTGTATGTCAATGCAACTATATATATCATATAAAGTTATAACTTCCTAACTGATATGTCGTCTTGTGGTAAGGTATGAGGTAAACTACCCAACCAATATAAGGGAACAGTGGTAAAGGCTGTGATCATCTGACCAACCGATATGTGGATCAATGGTGAGTTCTGTGGTCATATATCGTTATTATGCGTAGGCCTTCCAATCAAGGATACATCAGTCATAGTCATTTATATAGACAATGGGGCCCATGGTATGAATGCATATGCTATGCTATGAAATGATACACTAACTCTATAACTGTGACATGTCTATATCTCAACCATGACATGAAGGAAGATCATAATCGTGAATTCACAACGTGAACATGACCTTGAGACTTTTGAAAACATATAGACTATGAACAATGAAGAGGAATCATAAGGATGGCTTAATATGTTAGATTAATTACACATGATAGGAAGGAATAGATCTCAGACTTAAAGATAGTTGAACTTATAGATACGGAGTTCTTCTTAGAGTAGGATTTTCATGTTTATTTCATTCTTAACCTAATCGTCTAACAATTAATATCATATCCTCCAAATTACACATTTAATCAACAAGAAAAATCTTTCCACTATACTCCAACTTCAACCATAATCTCCAAGTAAGAGTTCAGCAATTTCACAAATAAGACAATAATAGAACAATTATGACGCAATACGATATAAAGAAGGTTGGATAAGGAAATGAGTTCATAATTTTCATGTACAATAGTAAATAGAAAACCCTCAATATCCTCACACGGGTCTTCTAAATTCACAACAATCAACCAAGTTCAACGGACACATTACTAAATGATAATACTATTATTCTTATTCATATCCTCAACCTTAAACATATTGATTTCAATCATATAAATCATTCATACTCATGTACTTCAAGCTTAGGAAGGTATTAAGAATTATTATGTATATGCTTTAGAGCAAGAACTATACAAACAAAAGTTGACGCCTTACCTACCTTGTCCGAAAGTCAGATCCTACCAACTTTGACTTGATTTTATCTCATTATTTCATTCAACTTCTAGCCAGATATCAAGATATACTACTCTATACCCATTCTTCATATTCGTCCAGCCAAGGACACAACAAAAATTTCAATATGATAAGTTCCCAATAACTCAAAAAACTATGAAGTAGTGACGAATAAGAAGATAAGATTACTTACTTTAACCTTGGAGAAGCTTTGGCTATGGAGGAAGTTAATTTCCATAATTTCCAATTCATTAGCCTTCCTAAACCTGAGCCGAATTTGATGAAACAACTCCCCTATGATGTACCTTACTGCCTTAACAACTTATTCCCAAGCTTAATTGATGATTGGTTGAACTATAGATGTTGATTCCCATGTTTTTCCCTTAAGAAACCTAAGGGAAGAAGGGGGAGGAACGAGTTGATATAATTCAGGAAATTATGGTAGAAAAGAAATGAAGTTTGGTTTGGGTTTTTCCTTATAAAGGCACCCGAACCCAACCTAACCCCGTGACCCATTTCTCCATAGGCGCTCCATGTTAAAATGACCATAACTTTTCACTTCGATGTTGGATTGACGAGCGGTTTAGTGTTTTGGAAATTAGAACTCAAAGAATTTTAATTTGATAGGTAGTAGGACTTGTAGCTCATTATAAATTAGGATATATGCTCATTCCCAATAGATCATACGCGAAACTTATTTAAAATACTTTCTCGTAATAAAACTGCGAACTAGAATTTTTTTACCAAGCTCCCATTGGCCTAAAAATTTCATTTAATTCTTTAATAAACATCATATATGCATTTCATGATATGATCATCCATTTACAATTTTATTCTCCCGACATCTCGTCACCGAATGACATAAAGTGAAAAAAAGATTCGAGTCATATGTCTTCAGCATAGCGGGTTGGTCATTTTAAAACATGCGGGGTGTTAGAATATGCTAGATCGTCAAGTTATAAAACTCATAACTAAAGAAGTGGTTTCAGTGAAACTATCGTGGAGGAGCAACAATGTTGAAGAAGTGACACAGGAAGCAGAAAAGGAAATGAGGAAGAAATATCCTCAATTATTTACTGCGATGACATCGAGGTACATTTTGATAAATTCCTTCCTTGTATATGTATTATAAACTCATAATATTCAAATACTTATGAAAGATTTAGTTATATGAAGTGTAACCATCATTCGAGGGTGAATGATTGATGGGGGTATGGTGCCGATACGGCATAAAACTGGTAGTCCAGCCATGAAATAGATTTATAAGGACCTTGGGCCTCATCATCGTCCCTTGGAATGACATATTGCTTCTTGGAGCAACGTCATATAGCCCCTGAAGGGTAACGACACAGCTAGTAACCCTGGGGTTGGTCATGGAAGGCTATACAGGGCAAAGTCAATCAAAAACTAAACATAGAGTACTGGTCTCAGCTAACAACAACAGCTAATCACAATAACAACATTTTTGGCTCCTTTACTAGGATTCAAATTGTACTATAATGCTATTGAAACAAACTTGCCGAAGGAATTCGCCTTAACATACCTCGATTGTCATTTCCCAAATAACCGATGAGTTTCAACTTGTATTCAATAGCTCCTTCCAACTATAACCATGATACTGGGAGAAAGAGACTAATTTCAATACCAAATTCTGCTCAAAATGGTAACTTTTGATACTAATAACACTAATACTTCAACTTCGCGAAATACGACCGAAAACCTATAATTCCTCAATAGTTCAGAAGGGAGAAATGCTTACCTAAAGCCTGTGGACGTATAGGAATCAATTTGGAGCAATTCTGACAACTTTTGCTCGGCGGGGTTTTGGTTTGCTGGGCGTATATCGAGAAAATAACTCCATAGTAATGCTCCCTGCAGGTGTAGAACTCAATGACTGAAGTTAATTTGAGATTGGACGGCATTTGATAGCATAATCGGATGAAAATCAATTGAAATCTTCATTTATTACTCTCTATGGCTGAAACTAATTGAGGAAAATGATTTCCAATTGAAAGGAGGGAATTATACATATTCTAGGACGGTGGAAGGGGGGCGCCCCATGCCGCCCAAGGCACCAAAATAGCCCCGCATCGTTCCCCTCATAGCGGCCTTGTGTCTGGCGTGCTGTGCTGTCCAGGGCGCTGCTGCTGGCGCGTCATGCTGGCCCTGTGTGCACTAGCCCCGTGCGACCCCGCTTCCGATGCTTTTCCACACGCGTTGTACTCTCTTTATTCATCACAAATCCATGCTTAAGCATACTAGTCGTTAACATTTACGGGATGTAACATCCTCCCACCGTTAGGAACATTCTTCTTTGAATGTTATTCTTAAACTTAAAGGAGTTAACTTCTTACCCAAGATTTAGAAAAAATTTCGGTAGAGTCTCCTCTATAATAAGGACTATCTAGAAATCTGAAACGTAGAAAATTCCAACACAGTCGCCTCGCAGGATGCTACAACAACCATTACATAATAATAATGGATAGCTAAGTAGCAGTACTGATAGAATAAGCAGTAAAATAACAACTGAACAACAACATCACCTTAATTGCATAATCTAGATCAATCCTGGTACAGGTGAGGATATGTAGATTTCAATCATCCTCAACTTCCCATGTCATTTATTCTTTATTCCTGTTCCTCCATAATACTTTAATAGAGGTGACATCTTTTGTTCTCAACCTACAAATCTGCCAATCTAATATGGCCACTGAAACCTCTTTGTAGGCCAACTCCTCAGTAACATGGACGTCCTCGACTGGCACGACTCTGGACGGGCCCCTATATATTTTCGCAGCATGGACACATGAAAGACTGGGTAAACAGATTCTAACTCTGGAGGCAAGTCTAACTCATATTCTACTTGGCCTATTCTCCGGAGGATCTTATATGGGCCAATAAACCTAGGGTTAAGCTTGCCCTTTTTACCAAGCCTCATTACGCCCTTCATTGGCGAAACTTTCAAAAACACCCAATCACCAACACTGAATTCCTAGGCTCTATGCCGCATATTATAGTAGGATTTCTAGCGACTCTGAGCTGTCAACAAGCATTCCCTGATAAACTTTACTTTCTTTTTTGATTGATGGATCATATCAAGTCCTACTAATTATGACTCCCTTTCTTCAAACCACCCGATTGGGGATCTACATTTCCGCCCATATAAGGCCTCATAAGGCACCATATGGATTGTCGAATGATAACTGTTGTTATAATAAAATTCAATAAGTGGTAAATTCCTATCCCAACTACCCCCGAAGTCTAACACGCACGCTCGCAACATATCCTCGAGTGTCTGAATTGTACATTTTTCCTGCCTATCTGTTTGAGGATGGAAGGCTGTACTCAAATTGACCTGTGTTCCCAAGCCTTTCTGAAATTACTACTAGAATCTAGTTGTGAATTATTTCCCATGTCAGAAATGATAGATGTAGGGACACCATGTAATCGAACTATTTCTCTAAATACAATTCAGCATAGTCCTTGGCTGAGAAGGTGGTCCTGACTGGCAGAAAATGAGCTAATTTTGTTAATCTATAAAAAATCACCCAGATGAATCAAATCTACGCTTGGTACGGGGTAACTCTATCACAAAATCCATATTGGTTGCTCTCCATTTCCACATAGGCACTGCTATCTCCTGTGTCAATCCGTCGGGTTTTTGATGTTTCGCTTTTACTTGCTGGAAATTAGGGCATTCTGCTACAAATTCTGCTACACCCTTTTTCATTCTTGACCACCAGTAAATCTCTTTTATGTCATGATACATCTTTTTTGAACATGGGTGAAGAGAATAACAGGAATAATGTACCTCAAACATGATCTGTTGGCGAAGTCCTTCCACATCTGGAACGAAGAGGCGACCCCTCAATCTCAAGACCCCGTCTTCGGTTACATCTAAAGCTGATACTTCACCTCGCTAAACTTTATCTATGAGCTATACCAGGTTAGGATCTTCATATTACCGCTCATGTACCTCTACAACCAGGGATGATACTGCGGTATTCTAAATCACTGCCCCACTGTCTCCCGAGTCTACTATTCGGACGGCCAAACTGGCTAATTGGTGCAATTCTGGGGCAAGCTCCCACTGTTCAGGCCTCAAATGCACTAAACTCCCTATTGATCTGTGACTAAGGACATCTGCTACAATGTTGGACTTCCCTGGATGATACAAAATCTTCACGTCGTAGTCCTTCAATAGTTCTAACTAGCGACGCTGCCGTAAATTCAACTCTTTCTATGTAAATATATAGTGGAGGCTCTTATGATTAGTAAAAATGTCCACGTGCACCCCATACAAGTAATGTCTCCAGATTTTAAGGCGTGAACTGCAACTTCTAACTCCAGGTCATGAGTGGGATAGTTCTTTTCATGCTTCCTCAACTTCCTTGAAGCACAAGCAATTACCTTAGCATGTGGCAATAGAGCACACCCTAACCCGATGCCCAAAGCATCACAGTACACTTCATAACCCTCTGAACCTTCCGGCAAAGCTAGTATGGCGCTGATGTCAATCTATTTTTCAACTCCTGAAAACTCTATTCACACGCTTCAGTCCAGTGAAATTTAGCTAATTTCTGCGTTAACTTGGTCAAAGGCGCTAATAGAGTAGAAAATCCGTCTACAAATCTCCTATTATACCCAGCTAACCCAAGGAAACTGCGTACCTTAGTTGGAGTTGTAGGTCTAGGCCATGTCTTTACTTCCTCAATCTTCTTTGAATCTACCTGAATACCAGCATCCGACACAATATGACCCAAAAGGCTACCAAATTCAGCTAGAACCCACATTTAGAAAATTTGGCATACAAATGGCGGTCCTTGAGAATCTGGAGTACTGTTCGCAAATGATCTCGGTGTTTTGCTTCAGATTGGGAATACACCAGAATGTTATTAATGAATACTATCACAAACAAATCCAGATACGTCCTAAAGATACTGTTCATCAGATCCATTAACACTGCAGGAGCATTCGTCAACCAGAATGACATGATTAGGAATTCGAAATGGCCATACCTGGTCCTGAAAGTCGTTTTCGAGATGTCTCTCTCCCGAACCCGCACCTGGTGATACCCAGATCTTAAGTCGATCTTAGAGAAATACTTCGCCCCTTGTAGCTGATCAAACAAGTCATCTATCCTGGGAAACGGGTACTTATTCTTGATGGTAACTTTATTTAGCTGCCGGTAATCTATACACATGCGGAGGGAGCCATCTTTCTTTCTTACAAATGGAACTGGCGCACCCCATGGTGAAGTACTCGGCCTAATAAAGCCCTTATCCAGTAGATATTTCAGTTGTTTTTTCAACTCTCTGAGCTCAGCAGGAGCCATTCAGTACGGAGGGATGGATATAGGTTGAGTACCTGGTAATAGGTCGATAGAGAATTCGATTTCCCATTCTGGGGGAATACTAGGAAGTTCATCTAGGAACACATCTGGAAATTCATTGACTACTGGAATGGATTGAAGAGTCGGGGATTTTGCTTGGACATCCTGAACCTTGACAATATTATAGATGCAACCCTTTTCTATCAACTTTCTCACCTGAAGATAGGATATAAACCCACCTTTTGGCATGGCTGCATTGTCGTTCCACTCTCGTACTACCTCCCTTGGAAAGCGGAATCGGACAGTATTGGTCCAACATTCTACATTGGCATAATAACATGGTGCTAGCCAATACATAGCCATAATTGCATCAAAATAAATCATTTCTAGTTCCTTGGCATAATAACATGGTGCTAGCCAATACATAGCCATAATTGCATCAAAATAAATCATTTCTAGTTCCACTAAATCTGCCGAAGTTTGGCGACCAACAACCTCTACTATACAACCTCGGTAGATCTTTTTTGCTATAATAGAATCACCGACGGGTATGGACAATGAAAAGGGTCACTAAAGCAATTTTGGCATTATATCAAACTTCCGGGCCACAAATGGTGTAACATAAGATAAAGTGAAACCTGGGTCTATCAGAACATACACGGAATGAGAACAAATTTTCAGCATACCTATCACAACATCCGGTGATAACTCTTACTCCTATCGCCCCGGTAAAGCTTAAGTGTGATCCAGACTGGTGCCTAAACTCTATGCCCTTGACCTACCTCGACCTATGCCAGCTGGAGTTGAGGGCCTATGCTGGAGATACTGGGGCATGTGACCCTACTGAAGATCCATCATGTCGGTCCTGATCACTCTAACCCCCTGCTGGACAGTCTCTCATCATCTGACCCTCTTGTCCACAAGTGTAACACGCAGTAGAGCCATACCCGCATGCCCCAAGATGACGTCAACTGCAGATAGGGCAAGGTGGCACGGTGTATCTACTCTGCACTGACCCTCTCTGTTGCTGCGAACCTGATGGTCGTGAGCTCTCCCCAAGTCCTGACTGCCCCTGACGGCCTGGTCTACCACCCTACTACTGCTGTGGAGGTAAGGGTCTGGGTGGTCTTCCTGATTGTCGTGGCCTAGGTTCACCCTGAAACTATGCTTGAGTGTCACTAGGTATAGCCCTGCGGTGCTACTCCTGATTTTCCCTCTCTATCTCCCGCTACCGCTGCCTGATCCCCTTAATACTCTGAGCAAATGCCTAAATACAGGCGATGTCCATGTCCTCCCATAGAGTAGCTGCAACATAGGTCTCCATGTACTCTGGAAGCATTCCCATAATGAACCGGTGCACCCTGGCTGGCATAGTGTCTACGAAAGCTGGTGCATATTGGGCCAAAGAGTCAAATCTCATAGCATACTCTCGAACACTCATCGAACCCTACTCTAGATGCAAAAACTGATTTACTTGAGCCTATCAGATTTCTCGTGACAATTAGTGGTCCAAGAAGGCCTCTGAAAAGCTGGACCAAGTCGTAGGGGGAACATCTCTACCTCGAGACCTCTCCCAACTCTTGTACCATAGCACCGCTATGTCCCACAACCGAAATACCGTTAATTCAACTGACTCTGTAGGCATGGCATGCATTACCCTGAAGATCCGCTGCAGCTGGTCAAAAAAGTCCTAAGGGTCCTAATCTCGATCCGTCCCAGTGAACTGCGGGGGACTCAGTGCGAGAAACTCTCGGACCCTCGAACTACTAGGTCCTCCTGAAGATTCAACAACCACAGGTACCACTGGTTGACGTTGTGTAGCCATCATCTAAGCTAACATGAAGACAGTGCTCTTGACCTCCTGGTCTGATACAGTCGATGGTATCGGTATAGGAGTGGCGGACGTGGTGCCGACACATCTGCCGCTCTGGGTGGCTCTGGGCGTGGCGAAGAGTGCTGGTGACACCAAGATGAAGTGCCTTTTCTCCCTTAGATCGGGATGGGTCTGGTAGGATACCCTTCTAGTAGCTTCTCCTACTACGACTTCTACTTCTGCCCGAGTCATGTCAATTACATTGTGTGTCCGACATTCACTATAGACAAGTAGAGATATAGTAAGCTTAAGCGACTCAACCCTATACAACACAACTCTATGGCACGGTGGAAGAGAAAGAAGAAGTAACCACCGTAGCATGCCTCGCAACACCTTTCTATACAATGTGGTGCACAACATCCATAGACAAGACTTGACTTAGCACGGCTTGCAACTCCCTGGGATACGGCCCTGCTCACGATACCAAGTTTTGTCATACCTTGGGAGGCATGACTGGCACCTAGTGCCATGTTGGAATCTGACTGACTTGGCTAGGCTTATGCCGCGTCTGGTGTGCTTGTAACTCAATTCGAAACAACGAGCTATATCTAGGGTGTAAATATAGCCTCCGACCGATAAGACCATATATCCACCTATAAAGAAAACAACCAGCAAAAAACAAGCAATAAAAAGGGAATCCTATGCAAGACCGATGTTGTTTAGTTACCAACATAAATGAAAATCAAGAGCTATAGCTATACCATGGGTGACTAGGCCACTATATAATAGCTAAACAAGGCACCACACGGACATCACACGAAATAAAACATATATAGGCCCCACACGGCCAACAAAAAACTAACCACATGAAAATATAAATCTTCAAGCCTCTAGGAGTGGAATAATGATAGAGACAGGGCCCCAACACAATATGCAGCCCAACAAGAGATCAAACCTTCTAACTAATCAGCTCCAGAGGAGGGAGCTAACAGTACTACTGACTCTGGCTGAAAGCTAAGAAGTTCCTGATCCATGTACATCCGCACTGCCGGGCAAGTAATGCGGTTGGATGGACGTCGGTACAATATGTACCAAATATGTATGTAGTAAGTAGAAATGGCTGAATAAAACTGAAATGAAACTTAATAGAGGGGATAATGATATAATTGAATAATAACGTCTTGTTGTCTAATATATTATTAAGTAGTGCAAACAAGAAAATTGCGACCCCCATAAGACAGGAAGGTATAAACAACATAGAAAAACCCACTTGGGGCCCCATAAGCCTTGGCGAGCACACTTTTAATCTATGTCCCTAAGAAGGTCAAAATGAGTCAATTAGTAACTATAGCCCACCTATTGGTCCATGGGTCTGCAACTGAGCCCACTCGGCCTTGAACTATAGTTGTGTCGAGTCTAGTGGACTCTAATAACTGCACCCCAGGCACTAGGCTCGAGGGGTGTGGTCTTCGTACAACATAAAACTTATGATCTAGCCATGAATGGACTGTATAAGGCCCTTGGGCCTCATCATAGATCCTTGGGATGGGAATATCACTCCTTAATGCTACGTCATATAGCCCCTGGTGGGAAAGCGACACAGCTAGTAACCACAGGGATTGGTCATGGAAAGCTATACAAGGCAAAGTCAATCCCAAACTAAATAAGTCTTGGTCTCAACTAGCAACAACGGCTAATCGAATAACAATACTTTTTTCTCCTTTAGTGGGATTAATTGTACTACAACGCCAAGAAACTAACTCTGAACAATTCTCCTTAACATACCCCGATTATCATTTCCCAAATAACCGACGAGTTTCAACTTGTATTCAATAGCTCTTTCAACTCATAACGGTGATAGTGGGAGAAAGAGACTAATTTCAATAATTCGGCTCAAATGGTAACTTTTGATACTAATAACATTAATACTTTAACTTCATGAAATACGGCCGAAAACCTATAATTTCCCGAGAGTTCAAAGAGAAAGAAATCCTTACCTAAAGCACGGCCCATATAGGAATCAATGCGGGCAATTCGACAACTTTTTGCTAGGAGGTTTGGTTTTCGAAGGCGTATTACGAGAAAATAACCATGTCCATTCTCTCTGTAAGCGAACTTGATACCTAAAAAGTTAATTTGAGATTGGACGGCGTTTGATAGCATGTCAGAGATGAAAATCAATTGAAATCTTCGTTTATTACTCTCTCGGCCAAAACTAATTGAGAAAATGATTTCCAATGGAAAGGAGGGCTTCATATATGCTATGGCGGTGGCAGGGGGCACCCCGCACCGCCCAAGGCATAAATAGCCCCTCAGCGACACTGTCCAGCCTGGCATGCCATGCCGGCCGGTGCACTACTGGGCCCATCGCGCTAGCCGTTTGCGTGCTATCCCCGTGTGACACCTCTTCCGAGACTTTTCCGCACGCGTTGTACTCTCTTTATTCATCACAAATCCACATATGTGCTTACTAGTCATTTACATTTACGGGGTGTAACAAATGAAGATGTTTAACATGAAAAAATGTTTATGACTTTCCCATGTATGAATCTATGATTTTTACTATCTAGTATATTTCAAGAATGTTAAAAGCGATAAAGCCTAGATGATCTAAGTATGTTTTCATGATTTAGTTCAATTTTATGATGTTAGCTTACCACATGGTTTTTGAGTCTAGACTCCAACTTTTAGCTTGTGGTATGTTTTACGCCAAGGCTCTTGATATTCAGATTTCAGGCTATGCATGTAATTCCATGATCAACTTTGTTGAAAAATAATGGTTCGATAAATGTGGAGAGAATATGCATGTTTTTTAGAGTAGTGTCTAGAACTGAGTAGGCTAAGGGTTCAAGTAAACCCCAGGCCTTAGAACTATGCGCCAACGTAGGTTTATTCAGATTCATTAGTACCTCCTTTTTGAGCTTTCCCTGCCCCTAAGGGGACTTCAGCTTGATATCAATATCTTGGTAGTGCCCTTAACCCATCAAGGATTTGGACGGCTCTATCCACTTGAGTTTAATAGTTTTGATCACGTAAGGTCTATGCGGATTGTAATGGGTTATAGGACGAATCTCCCATTGTTCCCCATGAATTCAGTTATGCATGTTCATCAGTTATGATATTATTTTTCAATGAAGTTTTACCCAATGTTTCAGTTTATCAATTTTACTTATGGTCTTAAGTTTCAGCTTTGGATCATTCATTTGGTCTTGATTCATTTATGTCTATCATGTTTTGAGACTTCAAGCATACGGTCCTTACTCTCATAATCTTATATTTATATGAATTATGTTATGCATTTTTCATTATCCACTTAGCCCATTTACTTACCTTGCATAATCAGTACATTCAAGTACTGACCGCGCCACTCATGTTGTATTGTTTCATATCTGAGCTCGAACATTCATGTTTAGTCTCGCCGCTAGCCAATTTTTATAGTTCAGTCCAGACAACATGGTGTGTCTTACCATATCCGAGGATCGTAGATAGTTGAGCTATTGTAATTTTCATTTCATATTTTTGTGAGCTAGTTGAGGATGTTGTCCCATCAGCTCGTTATGAATTAGGGCTTTTCAGACATAGTTTGTGTTTCCAGCTTTAGACTCTTTGTTTTGAGATTTCAGTTGTTTAAATGCTTTGTTATTCAGACTTCCTCTCTTTGAGAATTTAGTCTTCTGCCTTATTTATGTTATGTTTCGGAGTTTGTGTTCATGTCGTGGATCCGACTTGTAGTCATTTACTAGTTCTAACTTTTCATGTCTCAACCAATCCTATGTTCAGGTCATGAGATAGACTGTGGTAGAACCAGCAGAAAAATTTACAAAATTCCTCAAAACAACTCATTGTACTAGTCATGGTTTGATGTCACGGGTTATAGGGAGAAGTCTGGAAGGTTCTGAAATTGACTTCCCAGACCACGAGACCACACCATAAGTCGTAGTTAGTGGGTATGACTCATTGTCATGAGTCGTAGTCATCATCTTCAAGGTTAACCTTTATGTGATGAGTCATAATATGATTCATTGTATGGTGTGATAGGTCGTGGTTTGTAGTCGTAGGATGGAGGATCAGAGGTGGGTCAAACATTATCCACTGACCACGAGTCACAGAACAACTTGTGGTACCCAGTGACGAGTCGTAGTGAGACCCGTTGTTTGAAGATTCGGAGAACTAGGGGAAAAGGTTTGCCTTTTGACCAGTGGATACCATGAGTCATGGTAGGATGGTATGACTCGTGGCCTGAGTCGTGGTGAGTGGTAATAAGGAATTTTAATGTGTTTACCAAGGGGTATCTTTGTGAATTCCTAAGCTTCTAACCTAAGTGACATCATTTTGCATTTCTTAAAAAGAGTGTTAAGTGCTTTAACTAGCCTAAGTCCTTATGCTCTCACTTAACTACAATGATTTGAAATCCTCTCACGGAGATCAAGCCTAGGGTTCTTCACCAAATTCTCTCTCTATCTTCTTGGGTGTTCAATAAAAGCTTAGAAATTATTCAACCTAGATATGTAAGGTATCAGACTAAGAGGGGCTTCTTCTACCCTCATGCCCTTTCCAAATTGAAATCATGATGCTCACTTCCCATGCCCAAAATTTTGAATTCTATGGCTTTATGAAATTGTGGTTGAATTCTCTCATGTTCCTCTATGAGATCAGTCTTCTCATGATTTAATTTACGTTAATATGATTATGATTTCATGTCCCTTATCAATTCCCTCATTAATCTCTATGTTTCAAGTCTCAAGTATAATTTGATAAACCTCTAGGGTTTATTTCAGGTGCATGAAATTCTATGATTATCTTGTGATTTCGAGTCTATTAATATCCAAGCTATGAAATATGATTACGATGCATTTTTTCTGCAGAATTCCTCATAAACTCATGATTTCCAAGATATGATGATTTTACCCCATTATGCATGATTTTCACGAAATTCAAGTCTATATATCATGGACTATCTTTGGCACTATTTTCACTGATAGCTCACATATATTAATATTTTATGAATTTAATGATTTAAACTATTCATGTAGACCCATCCTTCATGATTACGGTATGAGCACTATATACATATTTTGGGGTAGTATTTGGCATCAAGTAGACCGGGGTTTCGATAAACCACAGGTCTCAGAGTACATGCCAACATATCCATGATGGGTTCCTCCATGAGAGGGTCTCCTAAGACTGAATGGGCCACCCGAGTAATATCACACCTTTTCATGGTCTACCTTTGGAACGTATGGACTTCCATTTCGACTAGGGTTTTACAAGTGAGGCTCCATGCTATTCTTACGTGGTATGCCGGTTATAAAAATCTCCCATTGTTTCTTAATTTCTATATATATATGTATATATATATATATATGTTCATGCCTTATGATATTACGACTTATGGTATTTTTGGCTCAACACATGCTTTATGAGGTTTTATTTGTGACAGTCATATTCGGCTTTATGTTACAGTCTTGGAAGCTTTAGTCTTTATGTTTAGTTTATGTTCAACACATCTTATGTTTAATACTGTCCTACCTCATGATCTCTTATTGATTTGCTAGCATGTTTTACTTACCTATGCTCAGTACATTCAAAGTAGCATACTCTCGATATATCGTCTCATGATATAGGATCGGGTCAATCCATCTCAGTCCCGTAGCTAGCTCGCCCTGATTAGTTAAGCTCTATCCCAACCCTAGTGACTCCTCATCATTTGAGAATATTTATCAATTTATGTTTAGGTCTATGGATTGTAGTTTCAGACTTAGTTCGAGTTAGTTGGGGTGTTATCCCATCGGCTCATCTTACGTATAGAGGCTTTCGAGCAGTTATGTAGTAGATCATCAACGTTGTTGACTGTTAGACTTTCCTTATTTTTTTATGTTATATGTTCCAGACATCTGGTTATATTATGTTTGTGCTTTAATTCCTTTTAGCTATGCTCTCAAATCATGCTATGTATGTGCCATGGGTTAGCTTGGAGTCATTTGTGGTTCTAGGTCCTATGTCTCGATCCAGGGTCCTAGCACAGGTTGTGACACAAGAAGACAAGAAGAAAACAAGCAGTGAATATTCTTTCCATTGAAGTTGCAATTTGGAGAAAACTTGATTTACAAATTTCAATCTTCAAATTACAAGATGGATCTACCCTATGTGTTATCTACCATGAACTATGAACTATTATAAAGTATCTACTCCAGTATTGTATCATATCTCTAAAAAAAGAAAGAAAAATACTATTTATACTAAGCCTCAAAAACCCCTAATTCATTTAAAATAGAAGGATCCTAGGTGTGCAGGGATGGGCCATTCTTTTCTCTGTCAATTAAATTACCTTTTGGTAGTTGTTCATCCATTTATTAACTAGTAGATCTTTGGAAAGATGGTGCATCTTTCACCTCATCGATTAATAACCACTTGGAAGTGGTTTATGGATCAAGCAGTACCTGTTGCATATTTGAAGGTGCATACCGTCTTTTGAGGAATGGTCCATCCTTTGCTTTGTCTTTTAGATGATTTGTGACTTTGACTCCTCCTTTCTTTATTTCATTTAGGTTGCTAAAACATAACATAATAAGGTTAGTTTTGACTTAAATTAGTACTTAAATACATAAAAAAACTCTATGAAGTAGAAGTAAAGACATGTCGAAACTCCTGACACATCAACACTCCCCGATTAAGCGTTGCTGTCCTCCAAGATACTAAAATGAGAAAAAGTAACCTAAACCTAATCTGTTGTCCTTGCATCACAAAATTCAATGACTAGGGTGGTTTGACAAACAACTACAAACATACAATTTTCAATCCGGCTACCCTCTCCATCCAACAAAAAACAATTTTCGCAACTACACGGACCAAGAATGCAATCCCCACTAATGACATCATATCAATATGCACACACCTAGATTTGAGAACTAAGTCATGCTAGCCATTATCATCAATATTCCCTCACAATTAGACCTAGGAGACTGTCCATTTTAAGAAGCAATGATAACACACACTATAAGGACACACAAGATCAAGAAAAGAAGCCTCAACTCTTACAAAGAAATTTATGAGATAGGTCAAAACTACCATATGCTTTTCTTGCGGTATGTCAAAAAACACTTCTCCAATTAAGGAGGTGGCTACGGTTGTTGTCAAAAAATAAATTTCTAATAATGTCAGGGTCGAATCCCACAAAATTTGAAGAATAGATTCACCAAGTGTCATGAATCAAGTCACAAGAGTCATGCGTAAGTAAGAACATAAAAATAAATGTTGGGGGAAAAAGGTGTAACAAGTAGTAATTCAAAATGTAAGGTCAAGCAAGGGGAAAACGACTATATCAATCAAAAGGAGAGACTAGGGGTGTGAATTTGATGGGGCTTCAACTTGGTAGAGATTGACTAAGAGCTTAAGATTTAAATTAGTGCATGGATAGCCTACGCCTTTAGCTACACTCTATGCTTCTCAACCCATAGTGTGTCTTTACATTGGGTTTTCACAAACCCTAAAGCCAAATCACAAATCAGCAAATAATGCTTGAGGAAGATTGTAGACTATCTCTGGCATAAACCCTTTACGGAATTTAGCAGGTATGGACCATGTCTTGCTCCAATCCATAAATCAAACTCCAATTCCTCACTACTGGGTCCTTACCCAACATCAATTTCCTTTCTTAGGCAAAATTAAATTTATAGAGCACAGTAAATTTTGTAACCGTCAATTATTAAATTAAAACTTGAAGAATTCAATAGATCCATGCTTTCTATTGAAATCTAAGATCAATTAGACAATACCCACTTGGGTCTACACACCCATCATCCACACACCCCTAGAAATTGCTTCTCTTAATTGAGGAAAGAGAAACTATACCAAGGAAAAATTCTTCAATTCCATTCATTATCAGTAAATAGAATTCCATTCTCAGCTCAAGATCTACAACAATGGAGTTTTCTCCCTAATAAAAGTGAAAAGAAAGTAGAATGTACTACGTCTATCCCTTTCTACAATATTCTCTCTAGTGTGATTTTGTGATAATATAACTGGGGTAAACATCAATATATATTCTATGCACAACTATCAAAAATACCCTTGGAAGCTTCACAGGTGCATGTATGTGCTTTTTGGATAATTTTGACCTTCACATTGGCATGGGTAAGTTATGTTGGCGCCTGCAGTTCGCAGTTGCCTAATCCGACTCAAGTAGTGATCTTTCTACCTCTTTTGTGTGACATTTGCGGCTCACAGTTCCAAACCTATGGAAAGCATGTCATGTTCTAGAAAATTTCCAGTTCCTTCTCTGTGGTATCTGCTAGACGTAAATGAAGATGTGAAGCGGAACAATACTTGATTCTCTTCCAGCAAATTGCTTTGACTCAATTCCATTTATCTTCTCAATTTTCAATCCAACGCCTGCACAAATAAAGAGAAAAGACATAAAATCTTTCTTAGTTGTGTCAAAAGAAAGCAATAGCTCCTGCTTAAGAGCCAAATGAGTTGGTAAATTACCAACTCATTACCTATCTACTCAAATCCTATTTCTTTTGGATATTCGGGTTTAGATCACATAAGGGTTTTTCTAAGCTTATGGTGATGGTCAAAGGGCTGGTAGGATACAAATATGGTTTTGGTGACTCATTTACCATTCATGAACATATCACTTTACTACCTTTTCACTTTAGGATCCGTTTGTTTTCTTCCTTCTTTCATTAGAAACTTTTCCTTACCCCAAGGTATTTTTGTGGTAATAACATATTTTCCCTTTTTCTCTTTGTTTGTTTTCTTTTTCTTCTTCTTTTGGCCTCTTTGCTCAACACCTTAAGGATATGGTCAAACATTCATTTTTTATTGTTTATTTTTTATCTTATCACCCCCAACTTACAAATTCTCACTCATTTTCATCAAATTTGAAGATGGGTTCAAAATAGGGTCAACTTGAGAATTGATTTTGATATTTATTTCGATTGATCAAGAAAAAGGGTCATAGGTTCAAAAGACTAGGAATGCTTGCATCATCTGGTAGAGCCATTCGGGAAAATGCGGCTTTGTGAAGCATAAAAAAGATCTAGTTCATCTCCTGTATACTCAATCCTAAGCTTAAGAATGAGTAGCAACACAAGTTCTAGAGTGTGACCACAACAAGGGAACCAATAATTTTCCTTACACACAATGATACACGGATATTAAATGGACTAAACACTTTACTCTCAACTAGGGATTCAATGTCAACTACCAACACAATCAGATGTCCAAACCCAAGGTTCTTTTTGTCAATACCCAACAGTTGTGGAAAATTTTTGAAGGGCCATTTTCCAAGAATTATACAAGAACGCTATAAACTCATATTCCACCACCACCCTAAGTCAAAAATATTACCTTCAACCAAGAATGACTGAAAGCGTAGGTTGGTAACCTTAAAATGTCGCCAAGAAATCTATCATCGAGCCCACACATTATGATACTCTAACTACATCTATTTTGAAGATTCAACTAAAAATAAGCCTCCCAAGAAAGCACTATGCATGGCCAAGAAAACCAAGGAGGAATCTACACTACAAAGAGAAAATAACAACTACGTATAAACTACCTACAAAACCAAGAATATTACACACACTATCAAAATCCACACATCGGGAAAAAAACCTCATACCACAACTTAAACATATGCAATGTCCCTTGTGCATGTAAAAAGTAAGAGAAAAGGTAAGAATTCCCCAAGGTGTGATGTCATTCAAATCCTCGAATATAGAATTGGTACATAAACAATCGCAACACAAATATAGAACCCAACAAGGGGTTGAGGTTAAATCCCATACCACTCGGCTTAAACTATCTAGTACTAAAAAATGAAGTAATGCAAGATTAGAGTCTATTCAGATTAGGAGGAGTAAGATTTAACTATAGCTAAAAGATACAATATGTTAGGGTTGTAAACAATAAGAGATAATTTTAGGAAGTGACCACCAATTATAGATTAGATTCCCTAAATCCAATGTGGAAGAATTGAGAATGGACTGGGAAAAATATGCAAGCAATTCTTAGGCGTCCCATAGGTATCTGTAAATGGCACCATAGGTGTCAATCTACTTCAATTTTGTCAAATTACTCCCTTCTACCCCAGTTGCTTTTTGCTAATGAAAACTCAACCTATGCCTAAGAGAACCCATTAAACAAGGGTTATGCCTTGAGTTATTGGTGATTGAGGCTAACCCAACTTAAATTTGTTATTTCAAGCCTCATAAAGGTAGTGGGTTGGATTGGATGACTCTCATCACCAATCACACAGTACGAAGCAAAAAATCAATCAAAATGTTCATAAGCCCAAACTCAGTTTTAACAATTTGGGATTATTAGGGTGCACAACCCTTGATCTGGATTTCGTTACCCATAGTATGAAGAAGAGAATAAAAGTAATTAGTCATTCTTTCCAATAGAAATTTAAATATTTAATAGATGAATTAAAATCTTCAAGTTAGAAGCTAAGATCTAGAGAATCTGCTTTCGAAACTAGTTTAAACTAGCTAATTTACTCTATACTCTAGGTATGGGCGGAATAATGAAAAGCTCTCTAAAAATTACATGAAATATCTATTTATAGAATGTCCCTAAAAGCCTAATTAATTCAAACTTGGGAGTATCGGGAGTACAGGACGGAGCATCCTTTGAGTCTGTACTTTACCTTTTTAGTTTATGTCCAGCAGCATGTCATCCTTTGAATGATGGACTATCACTGGAAAGATGGTCCATACCTTACTCCATACTTTAGAAATCCCATTCTTCCTAGCTCCAGTCCATCTTCATGGACCATCTTTTTTAAGGCAGGTCTGTCCCCTCGATAGTACTATAATGACCCTTTTTTTCCTAGGTTTCTAGAATCTGCAGCTGGGAAGGGACAGTAGGAGATTCCGGACCATCTTTAGATAGATGGTTTTGAATTTTGCCTCGTCCTTCGAGCATTTTATAGCCTAGACTCCTTTCATCTTTTCATTGCTTAAGTTCCTGAAATATAACGTAATAAGGTTAGTTTCCGCTTAATTTAGAGGTTAGTTTTCACTTGATTTAACTCCTAAAGACATGGAAAATGCTTTGAAATGAAGTAAAGATGTGTTGCTAATTCCCAAAAACACATGAGCACTCCCAACATAAAGCATTTTGTCCTCAAGAAAACTAAGAAGAGAAACTACCGTACACCTAACAAATATCTCGGAATCACAAATTATCATGACTAGGGTGGTTGCCAACAACAGCTACAGCATCAAACATTCAAATCAATACCCCTCCATCAATCAAAACACAGTTTTCTCGCGGCTATTTGAACTAAGCATGTAACCTCCACTTATGACATCGTACCAGCGTATAAGCCTAAATTAGAGGAAGTAAAACATATGCCAGCATTCAAATCCATATGAACTCACAATTAGACCAATGAAACTGTAATTTTTCTGAAGTAATGACAACACATACCTCGAGGACACACAGACAAAAGAAGAGAAATGCATCCTCTCATGAAGAACTTCACAAGATAGTTCATAATTAACATATGCTTGCCCATTTACTGAAATGATTTATTTTTGAATATTCGAGTTGAGATCACATAAAAAGGCTCAATGCTGGTAGAGTTATAATTTTTGGCTTTTAGTGACTTATATACCATCTCAGACATTTCATAACTTTCCACAACCTTTTCACCATTTTGATCCTTTCTTTTCATTCCTTCTTTTGTTTTGGCATTTGTTCCACTCCAAAATGTTTTTGTGAGCTCAAACTATTTATTCTCTTTCCTTATTCTATTTCAGCTTTCTTGCCTGCCCAGCCCCAGCTTCTTGCTCAGAGTTCAACCTTTGGATGTGCCCATTCATCAACTTTTTGCTCTACTTCTTTCTTCCCCTCCTTATCACCCCCAACTTACAACTTTTTACTTATTTTGTTTCATGGCTTTTCAAGTGTCAAGGGGGATAGATTCAATAGAAGGTCAGCAGTGTCTTAACTTTCATTGCAGTCCATTCATAAAGGAAAAAAGCTCAAAGGAAGGTAGGTTATAAATCATTTGGTAGGTCTACAGGTATAAGTGGACTGGAAGCACGAGAACGCTTACGTTCATCTCTACATCCCATAGTCAATCTATATTCAAGCACAAGTAGCAATGGAAGTTGTAGAGTGTGATTAAGTCAAGTGAATAAAGTAATTTTCCATACACATTGGTTTATGGATATAAAAATGACTAATACATCACTCTCAACTAGGAACACATTGCCAACAATCTCATATCACAAATAGAGATATACAGCTCAATATCAAACAGCAAGGCAAAACATTGAGAAGGGTATTTTAAAGTTAGCATAAGTATGAAATAGCTCAATTGCCTCCACCATAGAAGTCAAACAATTTATTCCACTAAAGAGGACTCAACAAGGTTAGGATGGTAGCTAAAGAATGTCTCCTAGCAATTCATCGTGGGCCTATGCACATGGCACATAGCTATTTTATTGTGCCAAATTCAGAAAAAGTAAGTCTCTCCGGGAAAGAATCATGACAAAAAGTCAAAAGCATATACTATAAGCAAAAAAACTAATCTAATAAAGAAAAAGAAGAAGCTATACTAGGAAAGGTGGCAAAATATGCCGACTAGAATAGGTCACAATTAAACATCCAAATTCATTCATAAATAAAATTTCATATAATCATATTTCACACCGTGTTTTCTTAAGCCTCAAACCAATCCCAAAATATCAACCCCACCCCGGTAATGTTGTGTTGTCCTTAATGCACAAGCAAAACAAAGTAAGAGGGTAAGAGGGCTACAAAAACTTCCTTTAGTCCTTAAATCATGCTACTACACATCATCCTGATGTGGTAAATATGGGTTAGCCTCTACATCATGAGCACGACCTTGGGTATGAAAATGTAAGGTTGTTATCGCTCTCCTATGGGCCTCTTCCTCTATAGTGGATAGCTCTACATGCTAGTAAGTCTCCTGGGCTAAAGCCATGCCCTTATCTGCTAGTAGAGTACAAACATATCTGGGCCCGGAAGACCATCTGTTCCTACATAGTGTTAGCCGTGGTAACTAAGACTAGTAGTGGTGATGTGGGAAGGGAGTCTATGGTGAAACGGGCACCACACATGGAACGTAGTCGATAATGTTGGAAATGGATGGTACCCTGCCCACCTGCAATATCTGTGCCGCATCTGCATATCAAGCACGACAACTCTAATCTCCTCTCTGTCTTCTCAAAGGCCAGCTAAATCTGAAGCACTAGCACCTCCTCCAGTACGTCGGCATGGAATCATGGCTTCTAGCCACGCTGAGCTCAAAGGCCTCATTGAGGTCCTAAAAGTGTTTAGAGTAGTAGAAGATATTGTTCAACAATTATGGCAACAAAAGACTTGTAAATCCTTAATAAGTCAAGCTAGTTGTCATCGCTTTCTGTCCAACTACAAGGCTAAACTGGTAAGTGAATCTCTAGATATAAGTGGTATCCTTGGTGGTGCGGCTAACGCCTTAATGTGTCATGGTGGTTGAATCTATTGTTGTCGCGGGGTGTACCTCACTAGCGATCTATGATGTGGGTTCCTCATTTAGGAGTCCCTGACCCTCAGTAGTGGGATTGCCCAGTAAAATAGAGTTCCCGATAGACTTGAAGTTCTTCATAGACAGGCGAGGTAGAAAATCTTCTCTCAAAGAGAGGCAGAATGTGAGAGGAAGGTATTCGGGTTCAAGAAAGCGATAATTTGTCAAGACTTCAGTCCAAAATTGACTAAGGACAGAAGCACCTAGGTTGGCTGCCGCAGTGACAATAGTATTGTCTAATCTATGTGATATCCTCCACCTAATGAGCATTTGTGAATAGGTCCTCCCTTGGAAGGATCCGTACACACTGCCCTCGATACAAATATATAATGAAGCATGAGAATGATAAGGAGGTGGCTATGAACTGCCCGATCCTTCAGCTCCACACTAACAATTTGGCCTATGTCAATGTTCTTTTTATCCACGATAGATGCCACAACAAAAGCCTTACCAAGTGGTAATTTGTTTTCTCTCTTTATTGGGCATACTCTACTAGCAGTATGTTCACAAAACTTGGATGGAAGATGAAGGTGTCACGCCCCGTCTTGGGGGTATGAGCGGCACCTGGTGCCTAGTAGGACCTAGACTTCTAACTGGTGAGCCTAAGCACATCTGGTGCCTGGCTAATCTATCTCAGATTTTAGAAACAACGGGCTATAACGCGGCTGTAAATCGGCCTCCGGCCAAGCCAGGCCTATAGCCACTGTGTGATGTATAACATTTAACCGAGAAGCATTACTCATAACAAGGTACCTATGTGGGCCGACAAGGCCACCATGCTGTCTAGTCATCTGAAACTCAACACAGAGAATACTAAATAACTACGTGACCGACAAGGTCACCACTACTATCATACTGTGGCCCCACGGCCAACATAATCAACAAAAAGCTAAACTTGAACACAACCTTTGACCCTCACACGACCGGCTCAACTGACCACGGGGAGGTAAATATACAATCTGCAAGCCTCTATGAGTAACGATAGAAATAATCGGAGGCCAGGGCCCGACCTACCCATACTATACAATAAAAGAAAAAGAGCTAGACCTCTTTAATATCGGGCTCGGATGACGGGGCGATGACTCTATAGGCATTTTTGAATCAGGGATCGCCTCCTCGTCTATGAGTACCTGCAGGCAAGTAATGCAGTTCCCCAAAAATGGGCGTTAGTACCTGGCCCCAGTACTAGTATACCAAAGCTAGCTTGAATAATAAATACATAACTAGCAAATGCTTAATAGTAGGAGATGGCGAATGCGCCAAGAGCGATATGGGTGAATCGAGGCTTTCTGTGTTGTGATAGAGTGAGGACACCTGTAGACGTGGCGGCCTGCTGTCTATTAACTAATATATAGCACATAAATACATATACATTTAGCAAGCAAGAGCCAATACCAACCTCCATAAGCCGGATGGCACCCAAGCAACAAACAATCTATATACCCCTATTCGGGTCAAACCAACCAAAAGTCACTCCGCCATGCTCTACTAACTACGAGCACCTCTGCCGGCCCCTGGGTCTCCGGCTCGGGCCATAGCCCGCGATATAAACCGTGTCTGAGTCTGGAGGGCTCTATACTGTATACGTAACTATAACGGAATGCATGCACCTTCACAGGGGCTAGCGCTCAACGGGGCTTTCGTATAATAGTGTTGATCAGCTTGATTTGGGAAGCTTCATCCCATCTTCGTCCAAACTGGGGACGGCATGTCATTCTTGGAGTGACGTAAAGCCCACCTGCTCAGTGGAGACACGATTACCAACCGAGGAGCGGCGGGGATGCTCAAAGGTGCCCTCACGACACAGCCAAGTTTCAACAAACAATAAGCACATATATAGCAAGCATGTTTAACTGAAAAACACTATCTGAATTCCTGATTTCTTATTCTGATCTCTTTCTGTGTTTATCTGATTCTCATACTGTTTTTATCTTTGAATGTAATCTTTATCTACTTGTATGGGTGATGCGTAGCCAAGATGCTATACGTACGAATGGATAATCATGTAAGATATCATACATGCCGAATGACTATACTGCAGCCAAGATATCATCAGTCCGAATGGCTAATCTATAGCCAGAATACTATCTGTCTATCTGATTTTACTTTACTAACTTTTATTTTGAATATAATCATATTATTCTAAAAAACATGCTTGCTAATCACATCTGGCTATCAGATGCAGATCTAGCGGCCATTTGGCGCATGATTATATCTTTGGATTGAGTGCGATATAACAACGCAAACCAGACTTACCGAACTTGCACAATACTCATCATTCAACTCGGGGGTTCTGTTCTGGAGTCTACTATGATATACAAGGTTAAAAGCTACTAACTTGCCGAAGAAACATTTACATACATTAACCTCAGGTTTATCCGACTATCGGATGAAGCTCGGTCAGAGTACTCGGCTATTTCTCCCAACTGCATTCACATATACGTCAATTAATACTAAATACATCAATATTCTAAAAGATAACGTCACTTTCGATATATTTATAGCCCAAACTTAAAATATCAGAAAGGCGATCGAAAATCTGCTATTTCTCGAAAGTCCGGAAAGGAGAAGTATTCACTTTAAGGCTAGGGCATATTGACACTAATTTGGAGCAATTCCACTTACCTTAGCTCGGTAGCTCGAGCGGTTTGTCGGCATTCCACGAAACTAAATCCGTAGGAATGCTCCCTGCTGCTAAATACCTCGGTATCTGATATTAATTTGGATTTGGGCTACGTTTGACAGCATAATCGATCGATAATTTATATTCCCTTTCGTACTCTCTCTGTTTCTCTCGTGAGCTTACGGAAATTTCATGTAAATAATGAATAAAAACCCGAAGTGGTGCTTTATATACTTAGGCACGGACAAGCCCAATGTGTCACAGAGCCAACGCCCAGGCCCCACCTCAGTGACACGCTGCCGCCCATGGGAGAGGGGGCTCTACCCTGCGTCCTTCCGCGATGGTTCGACAGGTTTCGTTTGATCTTTTCCGGGCCTTTTTCTAGCATGTATGGCTTTCAAATATGCTTAACCAACACATGAATAGGCCATCTATGTGCCGGGGTCTTACAGGGTGTAACATTCTCCCCCGCCTTAAGAACATTCATCCTCGAATGAAGACCATTTGTCTAGAGGATTTCTCAACTTATTCAACATTTCTTGGAAAATTTCGGTACAGTTTCCTGTAATATGGACCATCACAAAAACCTGAAACATAGAAATGTCCAATACAGGTACTCACAATACCACTCGGACTGGCTTACCTTTCTTGGACTGAGCTTACCTTTCTTACCAAATCTCATACTCCTTTCATGGAGATACTTTCACAAATACCCCGAGTCATTCACATCGAACTCGAGGTCTCTGCGCCGCACATCGGCCATACGTTCTTGGCGGCTCACAGCTGCGGTGAAGTAAGCATTCTCTGATAAGATTCACCTTCTCCTCTGACTGCTGAATAATGTCTGGCCAATCAATGTTGGATTCTCTACTTCAAACCAGCCAATAAACTGTTTGCATTTTCGCCCGTATAATGCCTCAAAGGTGCCATCTGGATATTTGAGTGATAGCTATTATAAGCAAACTCGATTAACAGCAAATGCTCATCAGCTACCACCAAAATCTAACACACACGCTCGCAGATATCCTCGGCGTACGAGATAGTGCGTTCAGCCTGACCATGTACGAGGGTGGAATGTTGTGCTCAAGTGTCTAGCGTACCCAGAGACCTTTAGGAAATGACTGCCAAAATCTAGCCGTAAGCTATCCTACATGTGAAATAATGGATACTGGCACTCCGTGCAATCGGCTATTTCTCGATATACAACTCGGCATAATCTTGACGAAAAGTAGCTTTCACTGGCAGGAAATGGCGAGTTTTGTCAAGCTCTCAACTATCACCCATATAGAATCATGTCTATGTTTAGTACGGGGTAAACCTGCCACAAAATCCATATTCACTTCTTCCCATTTCCGAGAGCCTGACTATGTCACAGGTTAAACTTGCTGGTTTCTGTGTTCTGCTTTCACCTGTTGGCAGTTAGGACACTGGGCTACAAATTCAGCAATTTCTCTTTTCATACCTAGTCACCAGTAGTTTTCTTTGATATCATGATACATTTTCGTTGCCTTGGTGGAGAGAATAGCGGGCGTAATGTACCGTTCATAATCTGCGGCGGAGCCACAGAGCATACGGAACACGAGAGACGGTCTTTGCTTATGACACTCATCACTTTGTTATATGGAAATCTGGCGCTTTCCCTGCGGAATATTGTCCTTAAGCTGGACCAGGTCAGGATCTTCATATTGCCATTCTTTCACTTCCACAACTAATGATTACACGGCGGTGTTCTAAATTACCGCTCACATTTGTCCTTTGTTTTACGCTGCGAGCGGCTAAGCTAGCTAACTGATGTATCTCCCTGACGCTCCCGCTGCTCGGGTTGTAAATACGCCAAACTTCCCATGGACTTACGGCTGAGAGCATCTGATACAACATTGGCTTTTCCCGGATGATACAAAATATCACGTCATAATCTTTTTTAACAACTCCAACCAGCGTATTTGTCCTTGATTCAACTCCCTGCGGTGAAGATATCTGCAAGCTCTTGTGATACGTGAAAATATTCCGCTGGACGCCATACAAGTAATGTCTCCATATCTTTAAGGCGTGGATCACTGCGGCTAACTCAGGTCGTGGGTAGGGTAATTCTTTACGTGTTTCCTCAGTACAATGCGGAAGCATATGCAATCACCTAATATGTTGTATCAACACACGAAACTATTAACGCACGATGCGTCGCAATACACGAATAACCTTTTGTACCTTCGGCAATGCTAACACTGGGGTAGAGGTTAATCTGTCTTTTAGTTCTGGAAGCTTTGCTCACATACCTGTGTCCTTGAAACTTTACTGCTTTTGCGTCGGTTTAGTCAGGAGGTGCCACTATAGTAGAAAACCCTTCAAAAAATCTCTGTAATATCCCGCTAACCCCGAGAAAACTGCGGACTTCGCTCGGAGTGGTAGGCCTAGCCATGTTTTGGCCGCTTCTATTTTCTGCGTGTCTAACAGCATGCAGCATCCGACTGCCCCAAGAGGCTGCGAGTTAAGCCGGAATTCACATGGAACTTGGCATATAGGCGACGGTCCCTAGAATGCGGAGCCTTTGTCCGTAAATGAGCCTGGTGATCTGTAGGCGAGAATACACCAGAATATCATCAATAAACACTATGCGAACAGGTCCAAGTATGGTCTAAAAATACTATTCATCGGGTCCATAAATATTCTTTGGGCATTCGTCAACCCAAAGGACATAACTAGAAATTCAAAGTGTCCATATCGGGTCTGAATGCGCGTTTTAGGAGTGTCCTTTCACGAACTCGAACCTGATGATATCCGGACCACAAGTCAATCTTGGAGAAATATCTGGCCCCCTGTAACTGATCAAACAAATCATCTATTAAGGAAGCGAAGCACTTATTAACTTTATTGTAACTTTATTCAAGTGCCGATAATCTATATACACATACGGAGCGAACCATCTTTCTTCCTCACACATAGGCGGCGCACCCCATGATGAAGTACTCGGCCTGATAAAACCTTTATCTAGCAAATCTTTCAACTGCTCCTTTAACTCTCTGAGTTCTGCGAAACCATACGATAAGGATGAATTGATATGAAATTTGAGTTCACACGGTAACAAGTCAATAGCAAGATCTATTTCCCTTTCGGGGGAATACGGAGTAACTATCTAGAAACACGTAGGGGAATTCGTTCACCACAGTAACAGACTGGAGTGTCGGAGACTCTGCGAGCATGCAAACCTGACTAGGTGGTAAATACATCCTTAGTTATCCATTTCCTCGCCTGAAGGTAGGGAAATAAACTACCTTTGGTGTAGCTGTCTTTGCCTTTCCTTCTGCGCCTTGCCTCTCTAGGAAAGTGGAATCGAACCGTTTTGGTCCAACATTCTACATTGGCATAACTGGCACTAACAATCCATACCCATTATGGCATCGAAATCAATCATTTCTGACTCTACCAGATCTACTGTAGTCTGGCGATCAGCAACCTCTACTGTACACCCTCGGTAAGTGCATAGCTATAATAGGAGTCATCGATGGGTGTGGATACTGAAAAGGGCTGCTGTAATAACTCTAGTGCGACATTAAACTTTCGTGCCACAAATGGGGTAATATATGACAGAGTGGATCCTGGATCAATCATTACATAAGCAGTATCATACCTGTTACTACATCTAGAGACGCCTCTGAGTCCTGTCACCACAGTAGTGCATAAGTACGGCTTGAGCCCGTACCTGAGTTGGAGGCTCCTGATCTACCTCGGCCTCTGCCTGCTGGGCCTGAGGGCCTGCACCCTGCCGAGGCTGCTGGAGCTCGTGGCCTGCGGATCCCTGTCCACAGAGGCTATCTCTATTCTCTTCGCCCTAGCTGGACAATCTCTCAATCCGATGCCCTCGCCCGCAAATAAAAAACACCTTGAAGCCATATCTACAAGCTCGGTGTGAGGTCGGTTGCAGTAGGGCAGAGTGGAGTGAAATCTGCTCTACTCTCACCCGTCTCTGCTGCGGGGAATCTACCATTCGAGAACTACCACAGACTCTGGCGCCCTCGGCAGAGCAAATCTACCTGTTGCCTCTTTCTTTGTGGTGGAGGTGGGGGTCTAGGGATGCAATCGACAATCGGGCCTAGGTCCTCTCTGAACCTCCCTTTTCATCTCGTCGATCTGTCTCTGCCGGCGCTGTTCCTGATTTGTCTGTCTACTGCCCTGTTGCCGCACCACTAAGGCCCTCAATGGTCAGCAAAGGCACATTACTCAGGGCAATATCCATATCCTCTCGTAACATAGCCGTCCATGCATGCTTCAATGTAATCTGGGTTCAGACCCATAATGTTGTGAACTCTAGACGGCATACTATCAACAAATGTTGGAGCATAGCGGGCTAAGGAGTCAAACTGTAAAGCATATTCTCGTACGCTCCTCGCCCCCTTGCTCCAAATGCAAAAACTGATCCATCCGGAGTGCCGGATCTCTCGTGGCAAGTAACGGTCGGGAGGCTCAGAAGCTCGACTAGGTCGGAGAGGCAGCATCTCTCCCTCGAGACCTTTCCCAACTCTCGTACCATAATACAGCTATGTCCCATAACCAAGTACTGCCAACTCAACTGATTCTGAAGGGTCACATGCATAGCAGAAAAATTCTCTGCATCGATCTAAAAAGTCTGGGGGTCCTGCACTTTTGATTTGACCTGTGGTGCCAGGAGGACCAGTGCAAAACTCCACGACCACGGAACTACTGACCCACGAAGGCTCTGGCGCTACAGGTGGCACTGACTGGCGTTGTGTGGCCATCATTTGTGCCAACATAACTACATCTCTACGAACTTCCTTGTTAGATGGCGAAGGTACGGGAGCTGCGGAGGCGGTGTCGTGCCCAGCGGCTCCTGTGGGGGGACTCTTGAGGAGAGAGCGTGATGAAGCCTCTATATCGCCCTCAGATCGGGTTGACTCTGACTGAAACTGAGGCATCCTGTTGGTGCCTTCTCCTGCTGCTATATCTAATCTTCTACCGGTGGCGGTGTCGGTCTGCCATTCTTATGCCATGAAAAGAATGTAATAAGTTTTAAGGACTCAATCTATATTGTGCAGCTCTATAAGCACGGCCGAATGAGAAAGAAGAGTGTGCTCCTATCATGCCTGCCTCGCAGCCTCCTGCCTATAGTATGGGTGCACAACACATCCCATAGACAAGACTCTACTTAGCACGGCTTGCAGACTGCCTTTGGACACGACATACTACGATACCAAGTTTGTCACGCCCCGCCTTGGGGAGTGCTGGCGCTTTTTGGTGCCCTAGTAGGACCTGAATTGCTTCAACTGGTGAGCCTAAGCACGTCCTGGTGCCTGGCTAGCTCTATCTTAGATTTCTGGAAACAACGGGCTATATAACGGCTGTAAATATAGCCTCCGGCCGGCCCAGGCTATAGCCACTGATATGTATAACAGCTAACCAGAAACGTACTCATAACAAGGAACCTATGCGGGCCGACAAGGCCACCATCTTTGTCTAGTCATCTGAAACTCAACAGAATACTGAATAACTACGTGACAAACAAATCACCACTACTATCAGACTTGGCCCCACACGGCCAACATAATCAACAAAGCTAACAACTAAATATAACGCACGGCCTCACACGACCGGCTCAGCTAACCCACGAGGGAGGTAAAATATATACAATCTGCAAGCCTCTATGAGTGCGTAGAAATGATCGGGACGGGAGCCCCACCCCATACTATACAATAAAAGAAAAGAGCTACACCTCCGAATATCAGGCTCCAGATGACGGGTGATGACTCTATATTATTTGGAATCACGAGGGATGGCCTCCTCTGTCTATGAGTACTGTGAGGCAAGTAATACGGCGCCTAATGGGCGTCAGTACCGCTGGTACTGAGTATGCAAAAGCAACTGAATAATACAACTGAATAATGCATAACCTTAAATGTTAAATAACGGGATTAAGCTTGAATTTGTAAATGATATGGCTTGAATCGGGCTTTCTATCTTGTGATAGAGCCGAGGAGCGTACGTAGGCATGCGGCCTGCGTCTATTAACTAATATATAGAACATAAATATATATACATTTAGCAGCAAGGCCAATACCAACCCCCATAATTCAGATGGCACCAAGCAAGCAAACAATCTATATACCTATGCAGATGAAACCAGCCAAAAATAAGTCACTCCACTCATCTACTAACTACGAGCACCTCTGCGGCCCCTGGGTCTCCGCTCGGGCCTAGCCTCCGACATAAATAACCGTGTCTGAGTCCGGAGGACTCCTATCTTGTATCTATAGCTGTAACAAGTGCGCTGCACAGCTGGCAGGGCGCTAGCGCTCAACGGAAGCTTTCTGTATAATAGTGCTGATCAGCCTGATTTGGGGAAAGCTTCATCCCATCTTCGTCCAAACTGGGGACGGCATGCCACTCCTTGGGTGACGTAAACCCACCCGCTCAGTGGGCGACACGATTACCAACCCAGGGGCGGTGAGGACTGCCGAGATGCCCTCGCGACACAATCAAGTTTCAACAAACAATAAGCACAATTTAGGCAAAGCATGTTTAACTGAAAAACACTATCTGAATTCTGATTTCTTATTTTGATCTCTTTCTGTGTTTATCTGATTCTCATACTGTTTTATATTGAATCTGTAATCTTTATCTCATTGTATGATAATTTGTAGCCAAGATATACTGTACGAATGACACAATCTGTGTAAGATATCTGTCTGAATAAAGCTAATCTGTAGCCAAGATATCATTTGTCTGAATGGCTAATCTGTAGCCAGAATACTATCTGTCTATCTGATTTTACTTTACTAACTTTTATTCTGAATATCTGTATCATATTATTCTAAAAACATTCTTGTTAATCACATCTTTGGCTATGCGGAGATGCAGGAATGCTAACTGGCCATTTGGCGCATGATTTACTATCCTTCGGACTGAGTACGATATAACAACGCAAAACCAGACCTGAGCTTGCACAATACTCAATATTCAACTCTGGGAGTTCTGTTACGGAGTCTACTATGATATACAAGGTTAAAGCTACTAACTTGCCGAAGAAAGCGGCTTTACATACCTTAACCTCCGGGTTATCCGACTATTGGACGAAGCTCGGTCAGTATACGGCTATTTCTCCCAACTGCATTCACATATACGTCAATTATTACTAAATACATCAATATTCTAAAAGATAACATCACTTTCGATATATTATAGCCCAAACATAAGGCTTATGACGGTGAAAACTTGCTATTTTCCGAGGTCCAGAAGGCAGAAGTATTCACTTTAAGGCTAGAATTTTGACACTAATTTGGAGCAATTCCACTTACCTTAGCTCGGTAGCTCGATGGGGTAGCTCGATGGTTTGTCGGCCGAATTTCGCGAAACTAAATCCGTAGGAATGCTCCCTGCTGCTAAATACCTTGGTATCTGAGGTTAATTTGGATTTGGGCTACGTTTGACAGTGTAATCGATCGATAATTTATATTCCCTTTCGTACTCTCTCTGTTTCTCTCGTGAGCTTCTGGAAATTTCATGTAAATAATGAATTAAAACCGAAGTGGTGCTTTATATACTTGGGCCTGGACAGGCCCAATGTGTCACAGAGCCAACGCGGAGGCCCCACCTCCATGACACGCTGCCATCGTGGAGGGGCTCTGCCCTGGCTCCTTCCGCGATGGTTCGACAAGTTTCTTGTCCGATATTTTCCCGGGCTTTTTTCTAGCATGTATGGCTTTCAAATATGCTTAACCAAAACGCGAATAGGCCATCTATGTGATGGGAATCTTACCGGGTGTAACAGAAGGTCCCTCTTGAATATATTAATTATATCAGACACAACCCACGCTAGAGTCTCTTGAGCTATCACACCGGCTATCCAACTTCTAGCCAGCCTCCCCATCAGCAACCTTAACATATGCCAAGGTGACCACCATCTCATAGTCATCATCAAAATAATATCGGTTGATCACCTTAGTGTTGATGTCAAACAAAACTCTATGAATCATCATTGAAGTCAATGGCTCGATATTCATATTTAGCACTAGGTTCGACCTCAAGAGGATCGACCCATAAAGTATATAGAATTCTCGAACCAGTGTATGAATATATTGACCTACTAGTTGGAATAAGAACTCCTAATGCTGAATCCTCAACTGTTCTATAATGTCATGGTACAACTCTAAGATATTGGAGCTAATAATCATCTGCTCAATGATCCCCCGATGAACCCTGTCATTAACTATACCATATCCATGAAAATAGCCCTCCCTGGCACCCTAGACTGCCCACCTGAGTCTATACATCTTCTCTCCCTATTTCATTTTTGACTCTACTACTAGGGGAAAAAAGGTCTGACATGATGATTTCTCTTCATTGGCCTCACTGGAGGAAATTTCTATCTAGGCCCTACTAGAGCAGGCCTGATCATGGTCACTACTTGACTGGAATGAAGATCACGGAGTCGATGTCTTAGTAGATACCACTAGAGCTCATTGAATAGGTAAATGCGCTGCTACATGCTTTGCACCTCTCCTTCTACTTGGAGAAAAGTACGGACGAGGACTCCTCCTCGTCCACAAGGTGGGACCTCTTGGGTGTACTTTACCTGTCTCCTTGGGGTAATGCTTGCTTTTGTCCTATTTACTTGCAATCATGCATAAACTTGTAAGAACATAAACTTGGGGTATCAATAAATTAGTAGAATGTAACTAGAAAATAGCTGGAGGGATGGTTCATACCATCAAAGGATGGACCATACCCTATACCATCAAATTGAACCTAAAAACTCCAACTCACTGCTTCAATTTGCAATTCAAGGTGTTGGTCGTCCTTTCAAAGAACAACTTGTCCCTTGAGTCATCACTTGGTGTTAGGTCTTACTAGTTCAATAAATGGAACAACAGATTGTCCGTCTTTGTAAAAGACGATGGTCTGTCTATTGGGATTTACCGATTTTCAATAAACTTTGGTACATCCAATTATTTGAACAAATTTCAGACATAGGACGGGGCTATACAAATATCAAGCTCAAATAACCAATTTCAAGCAGTAAAATATATTCAAACAATTTACTATGCCCCATCTAAAATACTAACAAGTTTAACCCAAATTCTCAGAACAATTCCAAAACTCCAATTCAATACATTGTGCAACATTACATTAGGCATGAAATCCAGAGCTCAATAGTCAAGAACAATACCTATAGGTTATCAAGTTTTTTTCTCTTGGTGAGTGAATAAGCACGACCAAGATTGGGGTTTCCAAACTCTAGTCTTCACGCTGGATTTTCTGATAGTGGGAAAGAGTAAAGAGAAGCAAGTACTTGAAGTAACTAGTAGCAACAATGGCGGAATCAATGCTCATGACAAATTGATGAAGGAGAAGAAAGGAAAGATGGGAACCACTATATGTCGGGCACGAATACCCTATGCTACATACCTAATTTCTATTTAAAATAACATGGTTGAGTCGGTCAAGACCATGGGTGGCTAATTAAAGGCCAACTCGACCCATCAAAACAAGATTCAACCCAAAACATCAACGTCGACATGGGCCCATTCATTTTCTCATTAATGAAAGAAGACGGTCCGTACATTGGGCTGTCTCTTGCCTATTCATACCAAAGGGACAAAAGTAAAAGACAAGTGGTCACGTATTGTCACGACCCGAGTTCACACCCTAGTCGTAACACGGGACAAGGAACCCCGAAAGGCTCCAAGTTGACCCATGGAATAATCATAGCATACACTCAACTCAAAAATGACCAACAACATGAATAAGCGGAAGCTAATAACAAGAATCTAATAAAATCCATAATAGCAATTCTAACTACACTTATATACAACATTGATTCTATAAAGACAAGTCTGAAAGCCTTCTACTAAATTGATGAGTTGCTGGGACAAGCCCCCAGCTAACTCTTAAAGTCTGAAACTAAAACATAATAAAATAAGAACATAAATCACGTTCCTGAAAAATGAGGACTCACCACTAGCAACTGGGAGAGAGAGTGAAGCGTATCTAGTCACGCGGATGAGCCTGAAGACCTGAATCTATATCATAAAATGATATAGCACAAGAAGCGTGAGGTAAGTACTTGGAATGTACTGAGTATGCATGAATCGTAATCAACTAACTCAAAAATATATACCTGGAGGATGTAACATAAATCACAATAATAGTATTGTAACTGAAATGAGATACGACAACCTTATATGAGATTCACATATTCATATCATNCACATATTCATATCATCTTAAACACATTATAAGGACATACATTATTATAAGATCAACTGATGTGCAAAAATAAAAATTATAAATAATACAGAGGTACGATGCCGTGACTGATATCGAGAGGGACCCTGACTGTCCAAGGGAAGTTCCTGACTGTCAAGGGAGCGTCCCTGACTATCAAAGGGACATATTTTTTCTAACGAGAATCCCTAACTGTCAAAGGGAGAAAATGCTCTGATATAGAGAGTCACTGACTGGCTAGGAATGTTAGTCCCGACTGACTAAGGAGAAACATACACGACTAGTAGCCAGGGAAGTGAGTCCCGACTGACTAGGGAAACATTCTTGCTAACGAGAATCCCAACTAACTAAGAAGGCATTCTTGCTAACGAGAATCCCGACTGACTAAGGAAACATTCTCTCTAATGAGAATCCCGACTGACTATTGCTAATCTAAATTGCAATAGCTAATCAGAGATAAGGACATTTACTGATTTTCATCATACAACATTATTTTCGACAAGATTGGGGCTACTTTCTAATAACAACAAGCCCAACAGTTGCAATATCATTCTCATGCGTTATCATCATAATTCACCTCATCATCGAGTCAACTCAATAATTATCTCAAGCATCTTACGCTAACGAGCATTCTATAGATTCACATTATGCATTATACCATCATGACATTCACAACTTTGAATTCATCTCATTCAACATGTAGCATAAGGTCATGCATGATCAATACATTCAACACATACTTCATCAAGGATGCAAGGCTTTATTTATTTAGATTTACGAACAACTTGTACATCTAACCCATATATCATTATTTACAACGAACCATGGAAAGAGCATTCATTTTTATTTCACAAGACTATTTCATGATTTACTCCAATTCATGAGAAATGTGCAATAATTAACAATTTTCATAGATTCACCTCATACCCAAATCAATTTAATTGAACACATAGTGATAATACAAAATTTTCTTTCAATTGCCCAAGCCCATAACTCCTAACTCATCTCTACATATCCATCAATGTCATAATCGGGTTATTAGGGATGATCATATGAGATTCAGATGATTTGATCATGGATATGAACTAATACAATAAATAAAGTGAACAATCAATAAGTCCGATTCACTATTCAAGCCAATTTATGAAGAACATGCTATATTCTTGCATTCCAAAGCTATATTTCAAATTCAAGACAACCCATTATTTATATCACAATAATTTCTTAATCACAGTAGATACTAGCATTTATGAGGAATATAAAAGAAATTTACCCATAACAAAAAGCCCTAGATCATGCTTTTCTAGATTTGTTGAAATAGGGTTTTTAATAGAAAAAATATTTTTGGGACACAAGGATGGAAGAATATCCTTGTTGAAAGAGCTGCATACCTGGTAGGAGAAATCCCACTCAAATTTGCACCTTGAAGCTTGGAGGAAAAACCATGGAGAACCTTGAGCTTGAAAGAGGGGAGGAAGAAAGGTTTGAGAGAGTATTTTGAGAGAATGAGAGATTAGTCTTAGCAAAACCCTTACAAACGTTCAAGGTTGTACCCAAAATGATGTAGTTTAGAAGTTAAAAGCGTAGGAGTTTACAAAAATGCCCCTAGAGAAAACTGGAAAAACTGCCCGAACTTAAGCCACGACTCACGTGACTAGTCGTTGTCACCTAAAATGACTCATCATCATGCCCTTTAGGTACACCGGATAACTTACACAGATTCAGCATCCTCCAAACCACGACCAACATAACGAGTCGTTACTTGCTCCAACGACTTATTAGACCCACTCGTCAGGTACACTAGAAGTTCTTTAAAGCCACAGTTTCTCCCCTCTAACGACTGACTTGATGAGTCATTATCATACCTAATGACTCATCACCCCCTTACGTTAACCACACTGTTACGACTTAACCCAGGGATCTTATCCTCCACCCAATGGCCCACCTAACGAGTCGTTTCCAGGGAAGATGACTCGTGAGGTCGTCCGTGGCCACTAGGCTTGCCATCCCTTCTTACAGTTCCTCATGGGTCAGACAACGATCCGTTAGGACTCCTAAAGAGTTGTTCTCCGACTCATTCGGAGGCAAGTTTCTAATGATTTTTCTACTGTGCTTCATCTAACTCCGAGTTTTGATCTCAAAGACATCTGGGGTGTTACAATATCTTCCCCTTGGAAATATTCGTCCTCGAATGTTGGCTGAACATAATGAAAAGATAGAGACAAAACTGAAATCCCAAAATCAATCATAGCTAACACTAACGGAGTATACGAGTCTGGACCAACCTTACACACAAAAAACAAATATCCACATCGAACATGCATACCATGGCACAGGAGAAACCGAAGGATATGAAATCAACATAGAACTAGACAGAACACAGAAAGGAATTTTTTTTGGCACTGAACCGATACGGACTAAACCTTCGTTCTCAAATCACTTCTCGATACTAAGCTAGGATTCACAATATCTATCTAGCTAAGGATAAGTAATTCATGAGCACGAGTTATTCCGACATCTAAAACTGAGCACATACATGAGATAATCTGACTCTACTAAGTTAACAAACAACTTTAAAAGATTGAGTTTGAGTTTACTACATTGGAGAACATAAGTTAACACATATAACTAATTCATAAAACGAAAATGAGAAATAAGGACTCATAGGGCAAGATTGGCATCATTGTCTAAAGTGATTACCTCTAAACCTCGGGAATGTGCACATAGGGATAGACATAACATAACTTTAACCACAATACAAAGAGGGTTATCTAAACTTGAAGAGACCGACATACCGCAACTGCTAAGGCTGGAAATCCCTTACAAGCATTCTTAAGGTCCGACTTACTTCACATGCTCACTATCTTCCCCTTAGCTTAAAGTCATCATTCTAAGGCTCCCGAATCTTCCTTAAGGTCAAGAAAATTTACAAGTTCCTAGCTTCTCTTCTGCCGCTAACCCTCACTACAAGCCTCAACTAACAACTATTTTTATCACACATCAAATCCTCTTCCCAACAATCACAACTATGCTTCTTATTCAATATAGAGGTTGGCAACATATAAGGGTAACATAAGATCCAAAACATTCTTGAGGCCACTACTGGCGCCTTGCCCTTGTCCTGGCGAGTTGCTATGGCATAGGAGCGGTTTTGACGATGCCCGCCACCCGGATTTGAGGATGCACCCTGCTGAAATGGGCGACCGATCGGAGCTACTGAAGAGGTGGCCGAGAATATACTCTCGCCTCTCTTAGCCGCTGCGCAATCTCGGTGCTTATGGCCCATTTTGTCGCACCAAAAACAAACATCTGAGTCGGCCATACATACTCCCAAGTGGTGATTTCCAAAGCTCCTACAAAATGGGTACATAATTTCCCTCACACTGGGCTGATACGGAACACTGGCTGTCAAAGGTACTGGGGCTGATGATTTCTACTGGTAACATGAGCGATATCCACCACTCGACCTCTGTTAGGAGAACTCTAGATCTCCAGTCCTAGCCCTTTTTCCCCTCTCTCTTTCTCTTTCACCTGTTCTGCTTCCATTTGCTAAGCAAATATCACCAAACGTGGGAAGTCTATGTCCCTGTGAAACATGGAAGTCTTGCATTCCTTGACCAAGGAGTCTAACACTCTATTTACGAACCTGCTCACTCAAGCCCGTTGGTCAGCTACCATCTCTGGTACATACTTGGATTACCGAGTAAATTCCAACGCGTACTCCTGGACAGTCATATTATTCTATTTCAAATTAATGAACTCTGCCGCCTTTGCCTCCCTCAACTCCTAAGGGAAAAACCTATCCAAGAACATTGTCATAAATTCATCACAACCTACGGGACCCGCTGCAACTCCCCGACTATCCCTTCACTGACAATACCAGATAAAAGCAACTCCCTTTAACTAGTAGGAGGCTAATTCTACGTTCTCATTCCCTATCACCTCCTTGATGTGTGTAATCTTCTGGATCTCTTCCAAGAACACATACGGGTCCTTATCCATCTTTGACCCTAAGAATTCGGCTGGGTTCATCCGAAGAAAATCTCTTATCCTTTCCGCCGCTTCATTTCCATTCTGAGTAGCACGAGTCACTGCCTGCTGGTTAATCTGAGCGGTCAGGGCCAGCACCAAGATGTGAAAGGCTGCTCGGAACTCATCATAAGTAACATGATCATCCATTGGGTTCGCCTGGGCTGGTGGTACGTACTGGCGGATGTTACCACGTCTTCCTCCGTTCGCTCGTCAGGGAGGCATTATCTGCGAACACGTAAAGATCGAGTTAGGGAAAAGGACTATTTAGAGCTTCATACTCTACGCACAATAAGAATCCTGAAGAAAAGGGAACATTCCTAAAACATCTCATAGCCTCTTCGTCATAAGTTTGGCGCGCTTTACACCCATGAAGAAGACTCCAAGAAATGCGGCTTCTAGAGACCCTAGGACACTCTAAACCTTGGCTCTGATACCATGTTTGTCACGACCCGAGTTCACACCCTAGTCGTAACACGGGACAAGGAACCCCGAAAGGCTCCAAGTCGACCCATGGCATAATCATATCATACACTCAACATCAGAAATGACCAACAACATGAATAAGCGGAAGCTAATAACAAAAATCTAATAAAATCCGTAACAGCAATTCTAACAACACTTAGATGCAATGCTGATTCTATCAAGACAAGTCTTAAAGCCTTCTACTAAACTAACGAGTTACTGGGACAAGCCCCCAGCTAACTCTTAAAGACTGAAACAAAAACATAAGAAAATAAGAACATAAATCACATCGCCACAAAATGAGGACTCACCAATGGCAGCTAGGAGAGAGAGCAAAGTGTATCTAGTAAAGTGGATGAGCCTGAAGACCTGAATCTATATCATGAAACGATATAGCACATGAGGCCTGCGGTCATTACTTGAAATGTACTGAGTATGCAGGAAGTGTAATCAACTAACTCAAAAATATATCTACTAGGAGGAAGTAATATAAATCACAATAATCGTAATGTAACTGAAATGAGATACGACAACCTTATATGAGATTCACATATTCATATCATCGTACCACATTATAAGGACATACACTATAAAAAGATCAACTGATGCGCAAAAATAAAAATCATAAATAATACAGAGGTACGATGCCGTGACTGATATCAAAAGGGTCCATGACTGTCCAAGGGAAGTTCCTGACTATCAAGGGAGTGTCCTTGACTATCAAAGGGAAACATTTTTACTAACGAGAATTCCTAACAATCAAAGGGAGAAAATGCTCTGATATAGAGAGTCACTGACTGGCTAGGGATGTTAGTCCCAACCGACTAAGGAGAAACATACACAACTAGTAGCTAGGAATGTGAGTCCCGACTGACTAGGGAAACATTCTTGCTAACGAGAATCCCGACTGACTAAGAAAACATTCTTGCTAACGAGAATCTCAACTGACTAGGAAAACATTCTCGCTAATGAGAATCCCAATTGACTATCACTAATCTAAATTGCAATATCTAATCAAAGACAAGGACATTTTCTGATTTTCATCATACAACATTATTTTCAATAGGATTGGGGCTACTTTCTAATAACAACGAGCCCAATAGTTGCAATATCATTATCATGCGTTATCATCATAATTCACCTCATCATGGAGTCAAATCAATAATTATCTCAAGTATCTTACGCTAACGAGCATTTTATAGATTAACATTTTGCATTATACCATCATTACATTCCAAACTCTGAATTCATCTCATTCAACATGTAGCATAAGGTCATGCATGATTAATAGACTCAAAACATACTTCATCAAGGATGCATGGCTTCATTTATTTAGATTTACAAACAATTTGTACATCTAACTCATATCTCATTATTTACAGCGAACCATGGAAAGAGCATTCATTTTATTTCACAAGCCTATTTCATGATTTACTCCAATTCATGAGAAATATGCAATAATTAACCGTTTTCATAGATTCACCTCATACCCAAACCAATTTAATCTAACACATAGAAATAATTAAAAAAATTCTTTCAATTGCTCAAGCCTATAACTCCAAACTCAACTCAACATATCCATCAATGTCATAATCGGGTTATTAGGGATGACCATACGAGATTCAATTTATTTGATCATGGATATGAACTACTACAATAAATGAAGTGAACAATCAATAAGTCCCATTCACTATTCAAGCCAATTTATGAAGAACATGCTATATCCTTGCATTCCCAACCTATATTTTAGAATTCAAGACAACCAATTATTTATATCACAAATAATTTCTTAATCAAAGTAGATATTAGCATTTATGAGGAATATAAAAGAAATTTAGCCATAACACAAAGCCCTAGATCATACTTTTCTATATTTGATGAAATAGGGTTTTTAATAAAAAAATAATTTTGGGACACAAGGATGGAAGAATATCCTTGTTGGAAGACCCGCATACCTAGTAGGAGAAATCCCACTCAAATTTGCACCTTGAAGCTTGGAGGAAAAACCTTGGGGAACCTTGAACTTGAAAGAGGGGAGGAAGAAAGGTTTGAGAGAGTATTTTGAAAGAATGAGAGATTAGTCTTAGGAAAACCCTTTAAAACGTGCAAGGTTGTACCCAAAACGACTTAGTTTAGAAGTTAAAAGCATAGGAGTTTACAAAAATACCCCTGGAGAATACTGGAAAAACTTCCCGAACTGAAGCCACGACTCACGTGACGAGTCGTTGTCACCTTAAACGACTCATCGTGATGCCCGATAGATACACTGGATAACTTACACAGATTCGGCATCCTCCAAACCACGACCAACATAACGAGTCGTTACTTGCTCCAATAACTCGCTAGACCCACTCGTCATGTACTCTGGAATTTCTTTAAAGCCACGGCGTCTCCCCTCTAACGACTAATTTGACGAGTCGTTATCATACCTAACAACTCATCACCTCCTTCTGTCAACCACACTGTTAAGACTTAACCCAAGGATCTTATCCTCCACCCAACGGCCCATCTAACGAGTGTTGCCAAGCAAGATGATTCATCAGGCCATCCGTGGCCACTTGGCTTGCCATCCCTTCTTACAGTTCATCACAAGTCAGACCATGATCTTTTAGGTCTCCTAACGAGTTGTTCTCTGACTCGTTTTGAGGCAAGTTTCTGCTGATTTTTCTGTTGAGCTTCATATAAATTCGAGGTCTGATCTCAAGGACTTCTGGGGTGTTACACGCGGTCCATCTGTTCTACTGTCTTTTACATACAAGATTTCTCCTTTTTTATTTTAGACCACATTCCTCCATTTTTTTTCAAGTGTACCTGCATGCCCTAACACCCATTAGTCCATAAAAATCTTGGGTTTCCTTACAAGTAGTGTTTGATTTAATGTCAAAGCATGAAGAGGATACTACACATGGTATAGAATCCCTTGGGTTGCCTCCCAAGAAGCGCCTAATTTAACATTGCGACATGATGCAGGATACCTTATCACGGACTTGATGAGCCAACCTTTGGACGAGATTTCCTCACCCATTTCCTGCTTTTGGTGCCATAGAGGTACTAGTTCACCCATATTGATTTAGCCTTCTCTTGGGTGATACAACAACAGCATGCTCAACTATCGTACCAACTCGTTGCTCAACATTGACTACAAAGACATCCCCAACTCCGATGAGCAACAAGTGACCTCTCCCAGCTTTTAAATTCATGCACTCATCCTTAACTCAGAACATTATTTATGCTTTTCTAAATACATCAAGGCTCTCCAAGTCACCAGGAATGGACTCCTAAGAATAATGGGAATATATCAATCCACATCGCAGTTAAGAACTTCAAAGTCTTTTGGAAGTACAAACTTTCCAACTCTGACAAGCACATCCTCCACCCACCTCACTGGTGTCTTATTGGTCTTGTCAGCCATTTGAAGCCTAATAGAGGTGGACTTCATCATGGATAACCCAGACCACTTATAAATGGCAAAAGGCATTGGATTACAATATGCGCTATTATCACAAAGGCCATGTAAGCAATCATATCTATCGATCCGACAAGGCACGATAGAATCTCTTAGGTCTCCTTTCTTTTCAACACATGTGCCTGTAATGATGGCACTCATTCTATTCATCACATGGATAATATCATCTTTGTCAAATGACAACTTTCTAGTCTACAACATCTTTAAAATATGGCAAACTCGGACATATCTTTGATGGCATCAATAAATTGTACTTGGAGTGTTGCCTCTTTAAGCCGCTCAATGTTCTTTACTACTTTAGCATCAAGATCCCGTTGAGAAATTCTTTGTGGAACTGGAAGGGATAGGCGGAGGAACATATTTTGCAAAGTCTTCCACTCCTTCCTTAGCCATTACTATTTCTTTTGGGGAAACTGAACTATTTAAGATCTATGACAAGAATTATCTGACTCGTGACTTAGAGTTGGTCGTAGTTGTGTTTGCATTGAAGATTTGGAACCATTATCTCTATAGTGTGCATGTTGATGTGTTCACAGGCTACAAGAGTTTGCAGTAAATGTTTATCCAAATGGAACTGAATATGAGACAGAGAATATGGATTGAGTTGCTCAAGGATTACAACATACATATTCTCTACCATCTAGGTAAAAATAATATAGTTGCTGATACTCTTAGCAAGATTTATATGGGTAGTACAACCCATGTAGAAGAGGAGAAGATAGCAAAGGAAGTGTATAGACTCTCTCGCTTGGGAGTTCATCTTTTAGACTCTGAGAAAGGTAGTATGCTTGTCCAGAATGGAGCCGAATCCTCTTTAGTTCTAGAAGTTAAGGAAAAGCAGGATGGAGATCCCCTCTTGCTTCAGATAAAGGAACATGTCAAAAATCAGAAGGTATTTGTTTTCGCACAAGGGGGAGATGATGTAATACCCTGGAAGAGCCTAAGGTTAGATAAGGATTTTAAAACGGAAGTTGGCAGAATCTGGGGAAAAAATCCCACATAACGGGTCACCTAACGGATTGTTGGTCCAATCAACGACCCGTGGGAAGTATCCATGGGGAGATCTAGCCTGGTACCAGTTGGGAGTAACGGGTCCAGAAACGACCCGTTTCCAGGTGTAACAAGTCGTTATTTGTAGTCATGGTAAGGCTGGCCCTTGGTCAAGGATGAGGTGATGAGTCATGGTCATAATCTATGGAAGGAGTATCAAAACCTCTAGTTGATGTAACGGAAGAAAACCAAGACTCACTGGAAGGAGGAACGAGTCGTGGTGCGACTCGTGGGAAGTCTTGGTGTAGGTAGTCTAGGTGGAAACAACGGGCGATATAACAACTTGTTGTCTGAAAGGAAGACTCATCTTGTCGAGTCGCGGGACCGAACCTGAGAATTTGAAGTCAGGTAGTGGAGACGATAGATGGATACCACGAGTTGTGGTATCTAAGAATGACACGTTAGGACGGTCGTTGTAACCACCAGTGCAGAAATTTCAGGAATTTCATTAAGGGCATTTTCATTATTTCTAAGTTCTAGGGCTCTAAACTACGTCGTTTGAGGCTCAAAATGCAGTTTTTTATGAGGGTAAAACCTATCCTACGCTCATTCATATCCATGCATGCAAAGTTAGAAAATTAGGGAGGTGATCAAGCTTGTTCTTTTTCATGTTTTCCTTCAATTTTTCCATTAGGATTTCAAGGAGTGGTAAAATCTAATCTTCCCCAGGTATATAGGGTTATGAGTGGGTGAATACTTTCACAGCCATGCCCAATCCCTCTCTAAATTATGAATTTCATATGTCTAATCT
>JACEIK010001091.1:83968-109640 GCA_018107945.1 Datura stramonium
CCTCGGGACCTCCCTTGTGAGCTATCCCCTGCCCTATTGTTATACCCTGGGAACCCAAGGATCAAACCCGGGAGTCAAAACAGGAAAAACTAAAATTTCGCACCAGGTCACAGGACGAATCGTGAGGAGGCTCGTGAGGAGTGACCACGAGTCATGAAGTGACTCATGGTCCATAAGGGTTTGCAGGGGTGTGTTTAGAAGATCACAGGCATGACCACGAGTCGTGGTTAGGCCTCACGACTTGTGAGGTCTCCCATGGCCTAGATTGGTTGTTTGGCAAGGAGGCATTGGAAAGTAGAAGCCACGGATGGTGACCATGAGTCGTGGTGTCTTACCTGAGCTCCCCTAATTGTTTTGAGCAGTGAACCAGACGACTCATAGCCATGAGTCGTGGCCTATGAGCACGAGTCATCCAGTCCCGCATGGGGACTGGCAGTCAGCCAAATTCTGTGATTTTAGTAAGGGCTTTTCTGTAATTCCTCAGTCCTAGGGGACTATACTATGTTGTTTAAGGCTCGTTTTAGTGGGTTTTAAGAGGGGAAAACCTATTCTAAGTCATTCATTCCATGCATGCAAGCTTTAGAGGTTGAAGAGGTGATTCAAGGCTAGTATTCAAGGTTTCCATCCAATTTCCACTTGGGTAATCAAAGATTTGGTGGAATCAATCCCTTCCAGGTCTGTAGGGATATGAGTGGGTGCTTCCTTCTTCACCCATGCCCAATCTTTATGAAAGTATGAGAAATTCGTATGATCAAGTTATGGGGTTTTTACCCAATTGCATAATTCTTCAATTTCTATACATGGGTACGATCAGATTATGTTTCTATTGATGAATTGTGAAGCTTAGGCAGATTTTGAATTGTTTTCAATCAAAATTGTGTTTTTTAAATTATAAAATAAAATGCCCATGGATGAGAAGTTCATGAAAGAAGAGAACAATGATGAATGTATGATGATGATAAGATTTGATGATAAAAGCATGTTTCTAAAGCTACCCGTGATTATGATATTGTGTTCAAAATGAATTGAGTAGATCCAGGCGTGATAAAGTTTTGGAAAGGCCCTTATATTGAGTATGATGATGTAGTATCTCTAAAGTAAGCTTACCATATGCTTTGGAGTAAATTCTTCCACTATCTTTAAGCTTGTGGTATGTTCGAAATAAAGCTTCTCATATGCATGAATTCATAATTGCGAAGTATGTTATTATTGAACTTCGTGTTCATACGAAGTCGGTTCTATACACGATTTCATTATTGAGCTTTGTCAAATGACAATGTTGAGCTTTGTTTCATACGATGTTGAGTTTATGCATGATTCCATTGTTGAGCTTCGTCAATAGACGATGTTGAGCTTCCTTATATACGATGTAGAGCATTGCATGTTTTGGGAGCAGAGTCCAACATCGAGCGGGCTAAGGGTCGATCACTCTCTGCTCCAGAACAACGCGCCAACGAAGGTTGATACTATTAAGTTATTGGGACCTCCCTTGTGAGCTATCCCCGGCCCTAATGTCCCATGAGCTTCATATCGATATCATGGTAGCTTCCATAGCCCTGGCAAAGTTTTGGATGGCTCTGCCCACTTTAGTGTGATAGTCGGGACCATGTAAGCTCTATCGTGGTATTTCGGTTAAGTGACGAGTCTCCCATTGTCTATATGATTTAAATTTGCATATTCATTACTCATGGTTAATATTTTATAGATGCATGTTCTAGAAGCAAGGTTTGACTCATTTTTCAGCTTTTTTTTATAAATGCCATGTTTCTGCTTGAGTCATTCGAGTTAGCTATGATGTTATGAAGCTATGCATTGTCATAATATGAAAAGATTACGATTTCAGAATGAATTCTTGAAATCCTTCCTCTCAGATTTGAAAGCTATGTTATGTTATAAAATGTTTTAAATGATTTACTTTACTTAAGTGGTTTTTACTTACCTCGCATACTCGGTACATTCCACTTACTTAGCGCATACTTCCTATGTTGTATCATTTTATTATACAGGACCCAGCTTTCAGGCTCCGCCCCACTCGTAGTCGGTTGTCAGAGTTAGAACCTACTTGGTTGGTGAATCCTCATCCTTCAAGGGTTGTACTTTCAGTTTCCTTATGTATTTTCAGCTTCAGTATTATTGAGTTAGTTGGGATCTTGTCCCATCAACTCCTCCAGATTAGAGGCTTTTCATACTTTGTATGTGTTTAGCTTCGGATGCTTATTCTGATGTCATGTTGAGTTAGACTTCCACTGAGTTTATATTGATGTTTTCCTTACTTTATCTAATGAGTTAGATGTATGCTTATTCCATGGGTCGACTTGGGGTCTCTTGGGGTCCCTTGTCTCGTGTCTATGATCGGTGCCTCCGTTTGGGTCGTGACAAACTTGGTATCAGAGCCATAGGTTTTGAAGTGTCCTAGGGTGTCTAAAATCTCATTAAGTAGAGTCTTTCTCATGGGTGTGAAGCGCACCACACTTATGATGAAAAGGCTACTAGACGTCTAGGAAATGTTCCCTTCTTTCATGATCTATGTCGTGCGGTTATAAGTCATTCTACCCTTCTAATTCGTGCTATTCGCAATTGCAGAATCATGGCTCCTTGAAGAATGAACAGAAGCCGGAATGGATGTGGTGAAGGCCATGAGGATGGAAATGTTTATGGGAATCAGTCTGCCCCACCAGTTCAGGAGCCTCAGGCACCAGAACTGGCTGCCTATGCTGATTTTAAGGCCGCTATTTAGATGCTTGCGCAGGCCTTGACCACTCAGGTCAATCAACAAGCCGTTTTGCATGTTCTGCAAAATGGAAATGTACCGGCGGCTTGAGTCAGATACTTCTTGAGGATTAATCCACCGTAGTTCCTTGGATCAAAGGTAGCTAAAGACGCACATCAACCTGGAGTTCCTTGGATCACCTAGGTCATGGGGTGAATGGGGTGGAGTGCACCGAGTTAGCCTCCTATCAGCTAAAAGGGATAGCACATATCTGGTGTTTCCAATTGAAGGAAATCAGGGCCGCAGAAGTAGGTCCGATCACTTGGGAAGAGTTCCAGGTTGCATTTCTAGACCGGTTCTTCCCTCGGGAGATGAGAGAGTTGAAAGATGCCAAGTTTGTGAATTTGAAACAAGGGAGAATGACTGTCCAAGAGTATGCCTATGAGTTCACTCGCCTATCAAAATATGCCCCAGAGTTGGTAGCTGATTAGAGAATGTATGTGAGTAGGTTCGTCCATGGAGTCGCAGGTTATTTGACAAGGACTGTAGGACAGCCATGTTGCACTAGGATATTGACTTTCCTTGGATAGTGTTGTACGCCAAACAGATCGAGGTGACATATTCATGATAGAGGGATGCCAAGAGGGCCAGGACTGAGGACCACAGATTCTCGCAGTAGAGGTCCCGTGGTGGGCACCGACAGCAGACCCACAAGAGATAATTAGCCCCAGCATCTTCATCATGGAGTGTGCCATCCAGGACTAGACATGATCAGAGAGGGTGGGCATCAAGCTCGAGGGGTCATAGCAGTAGAACCGCAAATTCCAGCATCCCAGCTTGTTGCAGGTGTGGTTGAGGGAACACGGGCCAGTGTTTGGAAGGTTCAGGAGCTTGATTTGGATGTGGGCATCCCAAAAACATGCTTATAGGTTATCCACCTATGAGACAAGATCAGGTTGGGGATGAGGCCCAGCTTCTAGCTCAGCAGCCCCTCCCTCACGCTCAGCACATCAAGGGGCATTTACTAGCCAGCTGGTGGTCAGCGCCAGAACAGATTCTATGCTTTAGCAACCTATCAGGAGAAGGAGGGCCCTCCTAGACGTGGGCACTAGTATGTTGAGTGTTTTCCATGTTGATGTATATGCTTTGTTAGATCCGGGGGCTACCCTATCTTTTGTGACACCTTATGTGGCCAGTAGCTTCGGAGTCAGTCCCGATGTTTTGTCAACACCCTTCTTAGTTTCCACTCCAGTAGGTGACTCAGTTATAGTTGGACGGGTGCATAGATATTTCCTAGTCTTTGTTCTTCATAAGTTCACCTTAGTAGATTTGATAGAATTAGTCATGACCGATTTCGATGTTATTCTCGGCATGGATTGTCTATTTGCATGCTATACTTTAGTTAATTATAGAACCCAGTCAGTAGAGTTCAGATTTCCGAGTGAGTCAATCTTAGTGTGGAAGGGTAGTTTAGTTGTGCATATAGGTCGATTCATTTCCTACCTTAAGGCCAGGAAGATATTTTCTAAGGGTTGCATGTACCATCTAGTTAGGGTTAAGGGTGTCGAGTCCGAAACCCTGACTATCCAGTCAGTTTCAGTAGTTCTTGAGTATCCATAAGTCTTTCCTCTTGATTTTCCAGATATCCCTCCGAGCGGGAGATTGATTTCGGTATAGATATTCTTCCCGACACACAACATATATATTTTCCCCCCTACAGAATGTCTCAATCGAGCTAAAATAGCTAAAGGATCAGTTGAAGGACCTGTTAGATAAGGGCTTTATTAGGCCAAGTAAGTCTCCATGGGGTGCACCAGTGTTATTTGTCCGGAAGAAGGAAGGTTCGCTTCGGATGTGCATTGACTATCGACAGTTAAACAAGGTCACCGTTAAGAATAGGTATCCCTTACCTAGGATCAATGATTTGTTTGACCAGCTTCAGGGTGCCAAGTGTTTCTCCAAGATTGATCTCAGTTCTGGGTATCACCAGCTCAGGGTTCGGCAGAGCGACATCTCCAAAACCGCTTTCAAGACTCGGTATGGTCACTACAAATTTGTTGTTATGTCTTTTGGACTAACCAATGCCCATGCAGCTTTTATGGATCTAATAAATAGGGTGTTCAAGGAATATTTGGACATGTTCATAATTTTGTTCATTGATGACATCCTTATATACTCTTGGAGCGAGGAGGAGCATGCTGCTCACTTGAGAGTAGTGCTTCAGACCCTTAAGGATCGTCAGTTGTATACAAAGTTCAGAAAATGTGATTTTTGGTTGGGCTCTGTGGCATTTTTTTTCCATGTGGTATCGAGTGAGGGCATAAAGGTAGATTCTTGGAAGATCGAGGTAGTGAACAATTGGCCCAGACCGGTGAACCCATTAGATATCAGGAGCTTTTTGGGCTTAGCGGGTTACTATCGGAAAGTGATAGCATATACCTCAAGACAGTTGAAAGTTCATGAGAAGAATTACCCGACCCATGATCTTAAGTTGGCCGTGCTGGTGTTTGCATTGAAGATATGGCAGCATTACTTGTATGGGATCCACGTGGATGTATTCACGGATCACAATAGCTTGCAATATGTGTTCACATAGAAAGATCTCAATCTTCGGCAAAGGAGGTGGTTGGAGCTACTAAAAGACTACGACATGTGTCCTTTACCACTCGGATAAGGCTAATATGGTAGCGGACACACTTAGTAGGCTCTCTATGGAGAGTGTTTCCCACGTGAATGAGGGAAAGAAGGAGTTGGTGAAAGATGTCTATCGACTTGCGAGGTTGGGAGTTCGATTGGTCGATTCGACCAATGGCATCGTTGTGGTGCAAAACGGGTCAGAATCGTCCTTGGTGACTGATGTGAAAGCTAGGCAAGACGAGGATCTGATGTTGGTGATACTGAAAGAAGCCATTCAGAGTCAGAAAGTGGAGGTTTTCTCCCAAGGGGGAGATGGGGTGCGGAGGTACTAGGGCTATCTATGTGTTCCAAATATTGATAATTTGAGGGACCGAATATTGCATGAGGCACATGGATCCAAGTATTCTATCCATACGGGTTCCACCAAGATGTATCATGATTTTAAGAAAATATATTAATGGAACAGCATGAAGAAGGATATTATAGAATTCGTAGCCAAGTACCCGAACTGTCAACTAGTGAAAGTTGAGCATCAAAGGTCGGGAGGCGTACTTCAGGATATTAGCATTCCCACTTGGAAGTGGGAAGATATTAATATGGATTTCATTACAGGCCTACCTCGTACTCGCCGACATTATGATTCTATTTGGGTGGTGGTAGACAGGTTGACTAAGGTTGCACACTTCCTACCAGTCAAAACTACATATTCAGCAGATGATTATGCCAAACTATATATCCGGGATTTGGTGTGATTACATGGAGTGCCCTTTTCTATTATCTCAGATCGAGGTACTTAGTTTACCTCTCAGTTTTTGTGGTCTTTCCAAAAAGGACTTGGGACTCAGGTCAAACTCAGCATAGCATTTCATCCGCAAACGAATGGTCAGGCGGAGCGAACAATTCAAACTCTCGAGGACATGTTGAGATCTTGTGTGATGGACTTTAAAGGTAGTTGGGATGATTACTTGCCCTTGAATCAAGTTTGTTTACAATAACAACTATCACTCTAGTATATCAAAATGGCATCATTCGAGGCTCTTTATGGATGGAGGTGTAGATCGCCCATCAGGTGGCTTGAGGTTGGTGAGGCAGCTATGATAGGACCTATCGGTTCATGAGGCTATGGTAAAGGTTCAGTTGATAAGGGACAGGCTGAAAACCGCTCAGAGTCGTCAAAATTCATACGCTGATGTGAGAAGGAGAGAGTTGGAGTTCGAGGTGGACGATTGGGTATTTTTGAAGGTTTCTCCCATGAAGGGAGTCATGCGGTTAAGAAAGAAAGTAAAACTCAGTCCCCGCTATGTTGGTCCCTACCAGGTTATGAGGAGAGTTGGTAAGGTAGAGTATGGAGTGGACTTACAAACAGAGTTATCTTCCGTTCATCCTATCTTTCATGTATCACTCTTGAAAAAGTGCTTGCGTGATCCAACTTTAGTTATCCCGGTGGAAAGTGTTGGTGTGAGAGATAGCCTCACTTGTGAGGAAATTCCAGTTTTTATCTTGGATCGTCAGGTTTAAAGGGTGAGGAACAAAGAAGTAGCTTAGGTAAAGGTGTTATGAAGAAATTAGCATGTTGAGGGAGCTATTTGGGAAGCCGAAGCAGCTATGATGGCTAAATACCCTCACTTGTTCCCTATCTGCTCAATTCCAGTTTGAAGTATTAGTTTTACCCTAATTCTCTAATCATTTTCCATGTTCAGTTCATGTGCACAAGTTTGATTTATGTTATGATAGATGTATGTGATGTTTGAATTTAGTTCAGCTATGTAATTCTTTTTGGAGGTAGTCATTCTGTCAGTTTTCAGTTTAAATGATTAGTGTTTGCATATGATGATTGCATATTTATGAGTTTTCTGTGTGTTTCTAACATTCGAGAATGAAGGTTCCCAAGGAAGAGATATTGTTATACCCCGAGAACCCAAGAATCAAACTTGAGAGTCAAAACAGGAAAACCTGAAATATCACACCAGGTCACAAGAAGAATCATGGGGAGTGACCACGAGTCGTGAAGTCACTCTTGGTCTAGTAGGGTTGGCAGAGTGTGTTGAGAAGACCATGGGAATTACCACGAGTCGCGGTTAGGCCTCACGACTAGTGAGGTCTCCCATGGCCTAGACTGGTTGTTGGGAAGGGAGGCATTGGGCAGTAGAAGCCACGGACGGTGACCAGGAATCGTGGTAACCCAACACGAGTTGTGGTGTCTTCCGTGAGGTCCCCTATTTGTTTTGAGCAGTGAACCAGATGACTCATAGCCACGAGTTGTGGCCTGTGAGCACGAGTCTTCCAGTCCCTCGTGGGAACTGGCAGTTAGCCAAATTCTGCGATTTTAGTAAGGGATTTTCCGTAATTCCTAAATCCTAGGGGACTATACTACGTCGTTTAAGGCTTGCTTTAGTGGGTTTTAAGAGGGAAAAACCTATTCTAAGTCATTCATTCTATGCATGCAAGCTTGAGAGGTTGAAGAGGTGATTCAAGTCTAGTATTCAAGGTTTCCATCCAATTTCCTCTTGGGTAATCAATGATTTGGTGGAATCAATCCCTTCCAGTTATGTAGGGTTATGAGTGGGTGCTTCCTTCCTCACCCATACCCAATCTCTATCTATGTATGAGAAATTACTATGATCAAGTTATGGGGGTTTTACCCAATTGCATAATTCTTCAACTTCTATACATGGGTACAATCAGATTATGTTTCTATTGATGAATTGTGAAGCTTTGGCATATTTTAAATTATTTTCAATCAAAATTGTGCTTTCTAAATTATGAAATAAAATTCCCATGGATGAGAAGTTCATGAAATAAGAGAACAATGATGAATTTATTGATGATGATGAGATTTGATGATCAAAGCATGTTTATAAAGCTACCCATGAGATTTGATGATAAAAGCATGATAAAGTTTTGGGCAAGGCCCTCATTAGTATAATGATGTAGTATCTCTAAAGTAAGCTTACCACATGGTTTTGGAGTAAATGCTCCCATTATATTTGATCTTGTGGTATGTTCGAAATAAAGCTTCTCATATGCATGAATTCATAATTGGATGTATATTATTGAACTTCATTTTCATACTATGTCGGTTCTATGCATGATTTCATTATTGAGCTTTATCAAATGACAATGTTGAGCTTCGTTTCATATGTTGTTAAGTTTATGCATGATTCCATTGTTTATCTCGTCAATAGATGATGTTGAGCTTCATTATATACGATGTAGAGCATTGCATGTTTTGGGAGAAGAGTCTAGCACCGAGCGGGTTGATGGTCGATCACCCTCTGCCCCAGAACTATGCACCAACATAGATTGATACTATTAAGTTATTAGGACCTCCCTTGTGAGTTATCCCCGACCCTAATGGACCATGAGCTTGATATCGATATCATGGTAGCGTCCTTAGCCCTAGCAAGGTTTTGGACGGCTCTGCCCACTTGAGTGTGTTAGTCGGGACCACGTAAGCTCTATCGTGGAATTTCGGTTAAGTGACGAGTCTCCCATTGTCTATATGATTAAGATTTGCATATTCATTACTCATGGTTAATATTTTATAGATGCATGTTATAAAAGAAAGGTTTGACTCATTTTTCAGCTTTTTTTATAAATGCCATGTTTCAGCTTGAGTGATTCGAGTTAGCTATGATGTTATGAAGCTATGCATTGTCATAATATGAAAAGATTAAGATTTCAGAATGAATGCTTGCAGTCCTTCCTCTCAAATTTGAAAGCTATGTTATGTTATAAAATGTTTTAAATGATTTACTTTACTTAAGTGGTTTTTACTTACCTCGCATACTCGGTACATTCCACTTACTGAGCACATACTTCCTATGTTGTATCGTTTCATTATATAGGACCCAGCTTTCAGGCTCCGCCCCACTCGTAGTCGGTTGTCAAAGTTAGCACCTACTTGGTTGGTACGTCCTCATCCTTCGAGGGTTGGACTTTCAGTTTCCTTATGTATTTTCAGCTTCAGTATTGTTGAGTTAGTTGGGGTCTTGTACCATCAACTCATCCAGATTAGAGGCTTTTCAGACTTTTTATGTGTTTAGCTTTGGATTCTTATTCTGATTTCATGTTGAGTTAGACTTCCGTTGAGTTTATGTTAATGTTTTCTTCAGTTTATCTAATGAGTTAGATGTATGCTTATGCCATGGGTCGACTTGGGGTCTCTCAGGGTCCCTTGTCCCGTGTCTACGATCTGGGCCTCCATTTGGGTTGTGACAGCTATTGTGCCACGAGCTTGATTTTGATATCATGGTATCGTCCTTAGCTCTAGCAAGGCTTTGGATGGCTCTACCCACTTGAGTGTGATAGTTGGAACCACGTTATCTCTATCGTGATATGTCAGTTAAAGGACGAGTCTCCCATTGTTCCTCATGTTTTCAGTTATGCATATTTGTCATTCATGATATATATGTCTACATATGTTCTAAAGTAGGTTTGACCCAATTGTTTAGTTTTATGTATGATTATCATATTTTAACTTTGGGTCAATCGATTCAATTATGATGTTATGTTATGTTGAGATCATGTTTTCAGAAAGAATGCATGCAAGCCCAACTCTTTGACTCTTATTTTGTTTATGTTTATATTATGCATTCTTTAAATGATTTTACTTTTCTAAGTGGTTTTACTTACCTTGCATACTCGGTACATTCCAAGTACTTACCGTATACTCTATGCTGTATCATTTTATGATACAGGCTTCGGTTTTCAGACCAAGCACCATCAGTAGTTCATCTCTGAGTTTAACACCCGACTCTTTGGTGAGTCCTCATTCTCCGAGGACCGGTTTGATATCAGTTATCTTTTCATGTTTAGTTTTCTAGACCTGCCGAGTTAGTTGGGGTTTTGTTCTATCAACCCATCAGATATTTTAGAGGCTTTCAGAATATATGTAGAATTCAGACTTTTACGTATGTAGTACGTTCTGCTTTTCATGTTATGTTATGTTTATGCTTACGCTATGTCGTTATTCTAAGTAATCCTCTTTATTGATATTGATTTAGATGTATGTTCATGCCATGGGTCGACTTGGAGTCTCTTAGAGCTCCTTGTCCCGTGTTACGATTTAGGTCTACATTCGGGTCATGACAAACTTGGTATCAGAGCCATAGGTTTGAAGTATCCTAGGGTGTGTGAAAGCCGAGTTAAGTAGAGTCTTTTTCATGGGTGTGAAGCGCACCACACTTACGAAGAAGAGGCTACAAAACGTTTAGGAAATGTTCCTTTCATTCATGATCTATGTCATGCGATGAAATGTCTCCCTATCCTTCTAATTTGGGCTATTCGCGATAGCAGAATCATGGCTCCCCAAAGAGTAAATGGTAGAAGGAATGGGAATGGAGTTTTCCACGAGGATGGAAACAAAAGTGGGCACCAGCAGACACTACCAGTTCAGGAGAAACATGCACCGGAGCCGTTCGCCCATGCTGAATTTTGGGCAACAATTCAGATGCTCGCTCAGGCCTTGACCGCTTAGGTCAATAAGCAGGAAGTTGCGCATGTCCCCCAAAATGGCAATGCGGCGGCATCTCAAGTCAGGGATTTCTTGAGAATGAACCTTCCAGAGTTCCTCAAGTCAAAAGTATATGAGGACCTGCAAGAGTTCATTAATGAGATTGTGAAGATCATCCAGGTCATGGGGGTGAATAGGGTTGAATGTGCAGAGTTGGCCTCATACCAGCTGAAAGGGGTCACTCACATCTGGTTTCGATAATGGAAAGATAGTATGGCCACCGGAGCAGGTCCTGTCACTTGGGAGGAGTTTCATGTTGCATTCTTAGATACGTTCTTCCCTCGTGAGATGTGGGAGCTGAACGCAGCCGAGCTCATGAATCTTAAGAAAAGGAGAATGATGGTGCAGTAGTATGCCCTTGAGTTCATTCGCCTATCTAAGTACGGCCCAGAGTTAGTGGCTGATCAGAAGGCGCCGGTGAGCAGGTTTGTTCATGGCATGGCGGGCTATTTAGACAAAGATTAAAGGACCTTTATGCTCCACTAGGATATGGATTTACCTCGAATAGTTTTGTATGCCCAGTAGATGGAGGCAACACATATAAGAGAGAGGGAGTCCAAGAGGGCCAGGACTGATAGTCACAGATTCTCACAACCGAGGTCAGGTGGTGGGCACCGACAGCAGACCCACTAGAGATCTTCAGCCCCATCATCTTCAGCGTTGAGTGTGCCATCCAAACCTAGACATGATCAGAGAGGGCGAGCATCAGGCTCGAGGGGTCAGAGCAGCAGACCCGCAAATTCTAGTACCCCATCTTGCCGCAGATATGGTCGGGGACACACGGGCTAGTGCTTGGCAGGTTCAGGTGCTTTCTTCGGGTGTGGGAAGCCGGAGACATGCTCAGAGATTTCTTGGCAGTGAGATAGGACCATGATGGTTGCCGAGGCCCAGCTTCTAGTTCACCAGCCCCACCTGGACACTCAGCACATCAGGGGGCATCTACTAGCACAGGTGGCGGTCAGCGCCAAAACAAATTCTATGGCATTAGCATCCCGCCAGGAGCAAGACGTCTCCCTAGATGTGGTCACTGGTATGTTTCGAGTATTCCGTCTTGATGTTTATTATTTTTTATATCTGGGGTCTACCTTTTCTTTTGTGACACCTTATGTGGCCAGTAGCTTCGGAGTCAGTCCCAAAGTCTTGTCAGAACCTTTCTCAGTCTCTACTCCAGTAGGTGATTCAGTTGTAGCTAGACGGGTGTATAGAAGTTGCCCGATCTCAGTCCTTCATAAAATTACCTCAATAAATTTGATAGAGTTATCCATGACCAATTTTTATATTATCGTTGGCGTGGATTGGCTATTTTCATGTTATGCCTTAGTTAGTTGTAGGACCCGGGCGGTAGAGTTTAGATTTCTGGGAGAGCCGGTCTTAGAAGGAAGGGTAGTTCATCTGTGCCTATAGGTCGTTTCATTTCCTACCTTAATGCCATAAAGATGATCTCCAAAGGTTGTGTGTACCATCTAGTTAAGGTTAAGGATGCGAAGTCCGAGAACCCAACTAACCAGTCTGTCCCAGTAGTATGTGAGTATCCAGAGGTCTTTCCTAGTAATCTACCGGGAATCCCTCCCGAGCAGGAGATTGATTTTCATATTAACCTTCTTCCCGATATGCAGCCTATATCTATTCCTCCCTACATAATGGCTCAAGCAAATCTAAAGGTGTTGAAGGAGCAGTTGAAGGACCTGTTAGATAAGGGTTTCATTAGACCGAGCATGTCCCCATGGGGTGCACCAGTTCTCTCTATCCGAAATAAAGATGGTTCCCTTTGCACGTGTATTGATTATAGGAAATTGAACAAGGTTACCATCAAGAACAGGTATCCTCTACCTAGGATTGATGATTTATTCGACCAGCGTCAGGGTGCCAAGTGCTTCTCGAAGATAGATCTCAGATTCGGGTACCATCAGCTCAGAGTTTGGGAGAGCGATATCCCGAATACAGCCTTCAGTGCGTGGTATGGTCATTATGAGTTTGCAGTTATGTCTTTTGGACTAATGAATTCTCTTGCAGCTTTTATGGGCTTGATGAATAGGGTGTTCAATCCATACTTGGATATGTTCGTGATTGTATTTATTGATGACATCCTGATATACTCTCGAAGTGAGGAGGAGTATGCCGCTCATTTGAGAGTAGTGCTGCAGACTCTCAAGGATAGCCAATTATATGCCAAATTCAACAAGTGTGAGTTTTGGTTGAACTCAGTCGCGTTTTTGGGCCCTGTGGTATCAAGCGAAGGCATAAAGGTGAACTCTCAGAAAATAGAAGCGGTGAAGAATTGGCCTAGACTAGTGAATCCTTCAGATATTTGGAGCTTTTTGGGTTTAGCCGGCTACTATCAAAGGTTTGTGGAAGGTTTCTCGTCTATTATAGCACCCTTGACCAAATTGACCCAAAAGAGGTGAAATTCCAATGGTCAGAGGCTTGCAAAAAGAGCTTCCAAGAGTTGAAGACTCGACTTACTTCAGCACCAGTGTTAACCCTACCGGAGTGTACCGATGGGTTCATGGTGTATTGTGATGCTTCAAGGATCGGACTTGGGTGTGTATTGATGCAGCACAGAAAAGTTATAGCATATGCCTCCAGACAGCTAAAGGTTTATGAGAAGAATCACCCGACCCATGATCTTGATTTGGCCGCAGTGGTATTCGCCTTGAAGATATGGCGACATTAGTTGTACGGGGTCCACATGGATATGTTTATGGACCATAAGAGTTTACAGTATGTGTTTACCCAAAAGGATCTCAATCTTCAGCAAAGGAGGTGGTTGGAGCTACTCAAGGACTATGATACGAGTGTCCTTTACCATCTGGGTAAGGCCAATGTAGTGGCAGTCGCACTTAGTACACTCTCTGTGGAGAGTTTGTCCCATGTGGATGTGGGAAAGAAGGAGCTGGTGAAGGATGTGCACCCACTCACAAGGTTGGGAGTTCTGTTCGTTGACTCGATCGATGGCGGTGTTATTATTCAGAATGGATCAGAATTGTCTTTAGTGAAATGTAAATGCTAGGCAAGATGAGGACCCGATTTTGGTAAATTTAAAGGAAGTCATTCAGAATCAGAAGGTATAGGTATTCTCCAAAGGGGGAGATGGTGTGCTTCAGTACCAGGGTTGCTTATGTGTTCTTGATGTTGATGATTTGAGGAGATGGATGTTGCAAGAGGCCCATGGATCCAGGTATTCTATCCATCCAGGTGCCACCAATATGTACCATGACTTATGGAAAGTCTATTGGTGGAATGGCATGAAGAAGGACATAGCAGAATTTGTAGCTAAGTGTCCAAACTGTCAGCAAGTGAAGGTCGAGCATCAGAGACAGGGAGGTGTGCTTCAGGATATCAGTATTCCTACTTGAAAATGGGAAGAAATCAACATGGACTTCATCACAGGGTTGCGTCGCACTTGTCGATAATATGACTCCATTTGGTTGTGGTAGACAGGTTGACCAAGGATGCTCACTTTCTACCAGTTAAAACCACGGATTCGGTGGAGGACTATGCCAAACAATATATTCGGGAGCTACTTCGATTCAATGGAGTGCCCTTGTCCATCATATCAGACAGAGGTACCCAACTTACCTCTCCGTTTTGGAGGTTGTTTCAAAAAGGACTTGGTACTCAGGTTAAGCTCAGCACAATATTTCACCCACAAACGTATGGTCAAGTGGAGCAGACAATTCAGACTCTCGAGAAAATGTTGAGAGCATGCGTGATTGACTTCAAAGGTAGTTGGGATGATCATTTGCCTCTTATCGAGTTTGCATACAATAACATCTATCATTCCAGTATTCAAATGGATCCATTTGAGGCTCTCTATGGGCGGATATGTAGATCACCCATTGGTTGGTTTGAAGTTCGTGAAGCTGCGATGATAGGACCAAATTCGGTTCATGATGTTATGGAGAAGGTTCAGCTCATACGGGACAGATAGAAAACAACTCAAAGTCACCAAAAGTCCTATGCCGATGTTAGAAGGAGGGAATTAGAATTCGAGGTGGATGATTGGGTGTTTCTGAAGGTATCTCCTATGAAGGGAGTGATGCGGTTTGGAAAGAAAGAAAACTCATCCCTCGTTATGTTAGCCACTACTGGATTGTGAAACGGGTTGGCAAGGCGGCATATGAATTGTAGTTGCCCTCAGAATTAGGTTTTTTTCATCCTATATTCCATGTATCTCTCTTAAAGAAGTGTTTGGGTGATCCAGCTCGAGTTGTCCCGGTGGACAGTGTCGGGGTGAGAGACATCCTTAGTTATGAGGAGGTTCCGATGGAAATACTAGATCATCGGGTTTGAAGGCTAAGGAACAAGGAAGTAGCTTCAGTTAAAGTGTGAGGGAGGAATCAGCATGTTGAGGGAGCTATGTGGGAAGACGAAGTGGATATGATTTCTAGATACCCACATTTATTCTCTACCGGCTTAGACCCAGGTTGAGGTATCAGTTTTTGCACTAAAACTCTATTTAGTTTTTATGTTCAGTTCACGTGTCTAAGTTATCTTTTATGTATATGGATGTATGTATGATTCATGAATTCAGTTTAGCTATGTAGTTTGAATCGGAGATAGTCATTCCGTTAGTTTTTGGCTCAAATGATCAGTATTTGAGTGTAATGGTTGCATTTTTCTGTTTGTTGTATGTTTTCCAACATTCGAGGATGAATGTTCCCAAGGGGAGATATTGTAATACCCCGGAAGAGCCTAAGGTTAGACCCGGGATTTAAAAATGAAAATTGGTAGAATCTAGGGAAAAGATCCCACAGAACAGGTCACCTAACGGATCATTGGTCCAACCAATGACCCGTGGGAAGTATCCGTGGGGAGGTCTGGCCTGGTAACAGTTGAGAGTAACGGGTCCATGAACGACTTATTTCTAGGTGTAATGAGTCGTTGTTTGTAGTCGTGGTAAGGCTGACCCTTGGTCAAGGATGAGGTGACGAGTCATGAAACGACCTGTTGCAGGTAACAACGTGTCATGGTCATCAACCGTGGGAAGGAGTATCAAAATCTCTAGTCGATGTAATGAAAGGAAACCACGACCCATTGGAAGGAGGAACAAGTCGTGGTGCGACTCGTGGGAAGTCTTGGTGCAGGTAGTCTAGGTGGAAACAACGGGCGATATAATGAGTTGTTGTCTGAAGGGATGACTCGTCCTGCCGAGTCGTGGGGCCGAACTTGAGAATGTGAATTCGGGTAGTGGATACGATGGATGGATACCACGAGTCGTGGTATCCAAGAACGACACGTTCGGACGGTCGTTGTTAGCACCAGTGCAGAAATTTCAGAAATTTCATTAAGGGCATTTTCGTCATTCCTAAGTCCTAAGGTCCTAAACTATGTCGTTTGAGGCTCGAAATGCAATGTTTTATGAGGGTAAAACCTATCCTAGGCTCATTCATATGCATGGATGCAAAATTAGAAAATTAGGGAGGTGATCAAGCTTGTTCTTCTTCATGTTTTCCTTCAATTTTCCATTGGTCTTTCAAGGAGTGGAAAAATCTGATCTTCTCCATATATATAGGGTTGTGAATGGGTTAATCCTTTCACACCCATTCTCAATCCCTCTCTAAATCATGAATTTCCAATGTGTAATCTATGGGGTTTTAACCCAATGCATGAATTTCCTAATTCTCTACATGGGTGCGATTTAAATATGTTTCTACTATTGAATTATGATCCATGGGCAAGTTTTACGTTATTTTCAATGAAAAATCATGTTCTAAGTCTATTAAATCCAATTATGGAAAGTTCATGAAAGATGAGATTTGGGATGAATGTATGATTATCATGAGATATTATGATGAAAAGCATGTTTTCAAGCTACCCATGATTATAATCATGCTTTCAATGTGAATTGATTATTCTCAAGCATGTTAAAGTATCGGGAAATGCCCACATGTTCAAGTATGATTTAGGATTTTCCCGAATTAAGCTTACCATATGTTTTTGGAGCGAAGACTCCCATTTATCTTTCAACTTGTGGTATGATTTGAGTTAAAGCTTTTCTTATGCATGATTTCTGCTTTGAGATGTATTTGATTTATGAGCTTCGTCAATAGATGATGTTAAGATTTGTGGAAATATGATGGAGAGCATATGCATATTTTTGAGAGTAGTGTCTAGCACCGAGTAGGCTAAGGGTCGATTACCCTATCCCTCAGAACTACGCGCCAACTTAGGTTTATAATTATATATATATTACCTAGGGACCTCCATTGTGAGCTATCCCCTTCCCTATTCACGAGCTTGATATCGATATCATGGTATCGTCCTTAGCCCTAGCAAGGCTTTGGACGGCTCTACCCACTTGAGTGTGATAGTTGGAACCACGTAAGCTCTATCGTTGTATGTCGGTTAAAGGAGGAGTCTCCCATTGTTCCTTATGATTTTAGTTGTGCATATTCATCATTCATGATATACATGTATACATATGTTCTAAAGAAAGTTTGACCCAAATGTTCAGTTTTATGTATGATTATCATATTTGAACTTTGGGTCAATCGATTCAATTATGATGTTATGTTATGTTGAGATCATGTTTTCAGAAAGAATGCATGCAAGCCCTACTCTTTGACTCTTATTTTGTTTAATGTTATATTATGCATGCTTTAAATGATTTTACTTTTCTAAGAGGTTTTACTTACCTTGCATACTCGGTACATTCCAAGTACTAACAGTATACTCTATGTTGTATCATTTTATGATACAGGCTTCGGTATTCAGACCCAGCACCGTCAATAGTTCATCTCGGAGTTTAGTACCCAGCTCTTTGGTGAGTCCTCATTCTTCGAGGACCGGTTTGATATCAATTATCTTTTCATGTTTAGTTTTATAGACTTGGTGGGTTAGTTGGGGTGTTGTCTCATCAACCCATCAGATATGTTAGAGGCTTTAAGATTATGTGTAGAATTCAGCTGTTACGTATGTAGTACGTTCCTATTTTCATGTTATGTTGTGTTTATGCTTCTTCTATGTCATTATGTTAAGTATTCCGCTTTATTGATATTGAGTTAGATGTATGTTCATTCCATGGGTCAACTTGGAGTCTCTCGGGGCTCTTTGTCCCGTGTTACGAACCGGGTCTACGTTCGGGTCGTGGCAGATGATGTCCTGAGATACCAAGGTAGATTATGTGTTCCTAATGTACATGGACTCAAAGATAAAATTATGGAAGAAGCACACAGTTCGAGATATTCCATTTACCCAAGTTCCCCAAAAACAAACCACTACTTGAGAGAAGTCTATTGGTGGAATGGTATGAAGAGAGACATAGCTGACTTAAGAGCCTAAACTACCAGCAGGTTAAGGTTAAGCACCAAAGGCATGTGGTGCTGCTCAGAATATAGCATTCCTCGAGTGGAAGTGGGAGAAGATCAATATGGAATTTATCATCAGTCTACCAAGATCCTACAGACAGCACGACTCCATTTGGGTAATTGTAGATTGAATGACTAGGTCAGCTCACTTCTTAGCGATTAAAACTACAAACATAGCAGAGGATCTTGTTAACTTCTACCCTAGAGAGGTGGTGAGACTCCATGGAGTGCCATTATCCATCATCTCAGATAGGGATACTCAGTTTACCGCTAAGTTTTGGAAGTCGTTTTAGAAAGGTTTGGGTTCGATGGTGAACCTTAGAATAATTTTTCACCCACAAACAGATGGTTAGGCAGAATGTACTACTCAAACCTTGGAGGATATGTTAAGATCATGTGTGGTTAATTTCAAAGAAAATTGGAATGACCATTTACCTCCTATTGAGTTTGCCTAAAATAACAGTTATCATTCTAGCATTCAGATGGCTCCTTATGAGGCTTTCTATGGATGGAGGTTTAGATCTCTAATTGATTTGTTTGAGGTTGGTGAAGCGGTATTGATAGGACCAAACCAAGTGCAACAATCTATGGAAAAGGTTAAGATCATTTAAGAAAAGCTAAAGCTGCACAGATCCGCCAGAAGTCTCATATAGATGTTAGGCAGAGAGATTTAGTGTTTGAAGTTGATGATTGGATTTACTTGAAGGTTTCACCCATAAAGGCTGTTATGAGATTTGGGATAAAGGGAAGCTCAGTCCCCATTATGTTGGTCCATATTGGATTTTAGGAGAGTAGGTAGCTTATGAGTTAGGGCTGCCAGTCGAATTATCATCAGTTCATCCAGTTTTCCACATCTTTATGCTTAAGAAGTGTGTGGAAGACTCCTCACTCATTGTCCCTAAAGAGAGTATAGGAGTTAAGGACAACTTGTCATATGAGGAACTACTAGTTGAAATTCTAGATCATCAAGTTCATAAGCTAAGGAACAAAATTGTTGCTTTGGTGAAGGTACTATGGAGGAATCAACATGCTGAAGGAGCTGCTTAGGAAGTTGAAGTAGATATGATGGCCAAGTACCCCCATTTATTCACACTTAGTTCATAACCATCCTGTGGTAATAGTTTCCTCTTGTAGCATTCACATTGGTATCATGTTCCACCTATTTGGCATTGAATTCCTTAGTATGCTTGTGTATTGCATTGGTGGAGTTTGAGTATCCTTAGATCAACTGTTAGAACCCTAGTATCAACCTTCATTCGAGGATGAATGATCCCAATGGGGAGATAATGTAACAACTCTCAAAAGACCCTAAGAATTTACCCCGAACTTGAAATCTGAAGCCAACAAAAAAGTTGTGAAACCCATAGAACGGATCACATTATGACTCATTGTGAGGACTAAAGGGTCGTTACATGACCCATGGTGAGAAGACAGAAAATTCAAGGTACGATCCCATGAGTGACATGACGACTCATAGTGTCATGTGATGGGTCATTGTCACTAGCAGGAAAAGTTTCTTTACATGGTCCTAGGGGTATTTTAGTAAATTCCTAAGCTTTTATCTCCTAAACGAGAATTTTTTGGGATTCCTAAAGGGATTATTTAAGGGTCTAATTAGTCAAAACTCCTAGTCATTCTATTACAATGTAAATATCAAGGCTTCAAGCTCTCAAGTTCTTCAAGAAGCTAGGTATTCTTCGAAAGAGGATTCTTCAAGCTAGAGTTTAAGGTTCTATTTTCCATGTATGTAAGGCTAACCTATAAACTTCCTCATGTCCTAAATTCATTGATTATATTTCCGAGTTTAAAGTTAGGGATTATTCTTCAGTTCATGATTTTTCTACCCTATCTTTACATTTAGTTGAATGTTGATATCCTTGATTATTAATATTACTCTGTTTCTATCACATTGCTATAGTTGATCATCCTCTATTGATTATTAATTTTTGATTGATGAGTTGGTTCTGTCTCTTATCCCATGAACCCTAGTTGCATGAAAGCATGATTTTAAGGAGTATGAATTTGAAAGCATGTGTTTTGAAGTAAATGCAATTTTATCATAAAAGATTGAGTATGTTTCCAAGAGTTAATGCATAATGAGATTTTGGCATAAAAATATGATCTTTAGCATGATTTTCAAAAGCTTAAGTAATGTCTTATTTTGAAAGCTATGAGATGATTTTGAACTAAGGCTCACTAGTATAGTTTTAAAGAGAGGTTTTATAGATAAGACTCTCCAGCATATATAGTTTTAGGCCATGTTTTGAGCCAAGGCTCGTAAGAAAAGTTTAATCAGATATTGAGCGAAAGGCTCCATAGATGATTTTTTTAAACACTCATTATATATTATAGCTGAAGTGATTTATAATTATGTTTTCAGTTTTGCCTCACTGAGGCCCCAGTTATATGAGCATATGTTTTGGGAGAATTATCTAACACCGAGTTGGGTGAACAAGTTCATACAACCTTAAGTCCTAAAACTACGTAGCATCATTGGTTAGGATCATACTGTTAGTTCGGGTGACTCCCCAGATATGTCCCTAGTAAGGACATCAGTTATGGATTCACCATTCAGTTTTGTCCTCAGCCCTGGCAAAGCTTTGGATTGACCTCCTCCACGTGGGCCAGATGTGGGATCATCATGTGCTCCTTCATGATGATTTTCAGTTATGAGAAGCTCCTAATTTAAATATATACACTACTTGCATATGTATTTACAAAGATGATTATGATGCATGAGTTTTATTGTATAAACTATTTTACATATTGATCATATTATCGTATTGTGCCCTATGCATCAGTTAGAGTTTTAGAGTACGATTTCAGTTTATCATTTCATGCCAAGTTAGTTTCATTCATCTATTTTACATACTATACATTCCATGTACTGACGCTATTTGGAACTGCATCTTATTATGATGCAAACTCAGGTAGACAGGACTAGCAGTGGACTCTTCATTAGGAATTCATCTACGTTTAGTGTTTGGGGAGGCCTCTTACATTCAGAGAGACCTAGTTATTTGAGTCTTTTTATTTATATAGCTTGAGGTAGACGTGGGAGCTTTTACACGATACCTATCTTTAGTTATTAAAGGTTTCATAGATAGAGTTAGATATTAAGCCAATAATGTACTTTCTAACATTTATTTTAGTTATAGAATAAACTCTCTTTTATTATATTGAGCTCACTATGTTTTAGCTTCCCTAATGTATATTGAGATCTAAACTGATAGTAATCCAGGCCAAGGGTTCGCTTGGATCACAAAAGTGGTCCATGTTTCAGTCTATGCCCTGGTTCTAGATTTGGGGCGTGACACCAATGTCCCCAAAAATGGTTCCATAATTGATCGTTGCTCATCCATTAAAATTTTGGAAGTGTAAATGATCAATGAAAATATAACACTTAAATGATAATCGGGGTCAAATCCACAGGAACTTTGCTAGACCCAAAGTATCTAGCACCTTTCAATTAACATTTGATAGTTTAGAGACTATCCAAATTAGGGTTAGGAGAAATATAGCTACAATTAATGAATTTAAATTGCTTAAGGTTGTAATTAATAAGGAAAAGTACTAGGGAAGTGACCCCAATTTAGGATCGATCCCCTAAAATCACTTAATATGGAAAAATTGAGAATGGGCTATTGATGAAGATGCAAGAAATAACTTAGGCAACCAATGGGTATCTGTCACGACCCGAGTCTACACCCTGCACGGGACACGATACTTGGAGTCACAAGTAACCCCAAGTCAACCCCTAGTTATCATACATTGGCATTCTTAGTAACCATAACTAGTGGAAGCTTTAAAATACTACTATAAGACATTTATGATAAATAAAGATTAATCGTAAAGTTTACAATCAACTAAAAATCCAATGAAAATATGAAAATCATGTCTATTATGAAAGCCACTACAACTGATGAGTTGTTGGGACAAGCCCCCAGCTAACTCCAAGTCTAAATAGGAAAAGCAAAATGTAGTTGAATGAAATAATCATCGTCCTCAAAAGATGAGGATTCACCAACTAGAACAGTTGAAGTCTTCCGAGGGTAACCGGCTAGCGAGGTTGATACTGAGGTCCTGCAGCTGTATCATAAAATGATACAACATAAAAGTATGCATCAGTACTTTGAATGTACTAAGTAAGTGAGAGAAACGATACATAAGAAATGAAATAACTGAACTGAAAAGACATGCAATGACCAACTGAAGCTACTGAGCTAAATAACTGAAATAACTGAAATGGTCTAACAGACCCTATCTGATGGTCAAGAACATGTTCTAAATCTAAAGTACTGATCTGAATTGATCTGAAACTGGACTGAGCTGACTAGTTGGAGAGTCTATAACCGAGATAAAACCACATGAGCTAGATGTGGAGTCCGATGTATACACCCCATCGATAGGACCCAATATACCTTGACAGGGTATAAAGGCATGAACTGGGTGATCACAAAAGTCTGGGGCCATGAGGCCAATAACACTGTAACCTACGGTCGCAACGTAGTTCTGGGAACCTGGGTGCGCTGGAACCCCGGTCCGCTCGGTGCTAAGTCCTACTCCCACTGGATAATCCTAGACTGAATACTAAGTTGATAGCTCGAAACTGGGGCTTAAGACTAGTCAGTGATACCTATCTAGAAGCACCCTGAGAGTCTTATTCGACCAGATTCTGGAACTAGGTTCTAAGACTGGTCAGAGCTGTTTATCTAGAAGCGTCGTGACCGTCTAAAGAACAAACTATAATCTATAACTAGGTCCTAAGGCTGGTCAAAGATGCTTATTTAAAATTGTCATGACCGCCTAGTGGACCACTAAAACTGAGTTCTAAATCTGATTCTGATAACTGGTAGGTACTACTGACACCTCGGGAATTTCTTTAGTCAAACTGATCAGCTGACATTTCTGACTGACACTGAGTATTCTAACATTTTAATTGAAACTAGGCTAACATGCATCTGACTGAGAATTCAGCATATACAAATAATATGGGAATCCACAACAATAGAGTAAGGAAAATTTCAAGTTTTAATCACTATAGCAAGATTCTAGTCTTTTTTTTACTCTCAATGACTAAGGCTAAATTCACTGTACAGCGATAAGCATCAATACTATTACAAACTGGTGGAAAATATCTATAATTATCATAAAACAATATTCCACATGAATTAAATGAAGCATGACTAAGAATTTCTTAACATTCGATAATCTGCAGGGCTAGAACTAAGAAAGAAAATAGGGAGAATTTTGGGGACACGAGGGAAGAACTATTCCCTTGTTTAATTCCCACATACCTGATGACAAGATTCGAAGAATTTCCTCGAGAACCTGAAGAGAAGTGGACTGCCCTAGTTCTTGCTCTGAAAGCTCTTGAGAGAAACTCTATGATGTTTTTCTAAAAATCTGCATGGGGAATGAGGGGGAAACTGTTTAGCCCCTCTAAATTCCCATAAAAATATACCAAAACGACGTAGTTTAGAGTCTAAGAGGTTAGGAAATTACTGAAACACCCTTATAAAATTCATAGGAAAAACTGACTATCAGGCCCCCACGAGGGACCTAATGGGTCGTACCCAGTGACAACGACTCGTGGTCATAATCGTGAGGTACACTGCCTAAAACCCAAACTAGTCACCACGGGGGAGACCACGACTCGTGGTGCTACAAAGAGTTGTGGTAAGGACCCGTCGGGTACACTACCTAACTTCTCAAACTCCTAGTAAAATCCTAAGCATGGGGCACTCCACGGCTCGTGGTGTTGACCACGACTCTTGGTCACACCCGTGTTCACCCCCTTTTCCAAATTTTTAAACTAAGTCCAAAGTCCCCACCACGAGTCACTTAACGACTCGTGGTTACCTCCCACGGGTCATAGAATGACTCGTTCTGTGACCTGGTGCAGATTTTTCCAGTTTTCTCTGTTTTAAGTCTCAGGTCTAGTCTTTGAGTTTCTGGGCATTACAATATCTCCCCCATGGGAACATTCATCCTCAAATGTTGGAAAACACGCAAGAAAGCAGAGAATGGAAATCTTTATACACAAATACTGATCGTGAAAGCTGAAAACTAAATGAATGACTACCTCTGAACTGAATCACAAGTCTGAACTGAGTTCATTAATCATACACATATTCCTTTACATGAAAGAAACCGAAACATACGAACTGAAAGAAACTTTGGGGAGAAAATTGATACCTTAAACTTGGGACTGAGACGGAAGGGAATAAATAGGGGTATCTAGCCATCATATCTGCTTCGGCCTCCCACGTAGCTCCCTCAACCTACTGATTTCTCCATAAGACCTTGACTGAAGCTACCTCCTTGTTGCTCAGCTTACGAACCTGGCGATCAAGGATCTGGAATGGGGCCTCTTCATATGAGAGGCTATGTTTCACTCCCACACTGTCCAATGGCATAATTGAAGTTGGGTCACTGACGCACTTCTTCAATAGTGACACATGAAATACTGGGTGCACAGATGCCAACTCTGAAGGTAATTCCAGCTCATAAACTACTTTACCAATTAGTCTTAGAATTCTATAGGGTCCCACATATCCGGACTGAGCTTTTCTTTCTTTCCAAACCTCATCACCCCTTTTGGTGAAATTTTCAGATAAACCCAGTCATCCACAGCAAACTCCAATTCTCTTCTCCTTACATCAGCATAATATTTCTGACGGCTCTGACCCACTTTCAATCTTTCTCTGATGAGTTGTACCTTCTGCATAGATTCATGAACTGATTTTGGCTCGATTAAAGTATCTTCACCAACACAAACCACCTGATAGGAGATCTACACCTCCTGCCGTACAAGGCCTAAAATGGGGACATCAAGATACTGGAGTGGTAGTTGTTGTTGTAAGAAAACTCGATGAGAGGCAAGTTATCATTCCAATTGCCCTTGAAATCAATCGTGCATGCTCTCAACATATCTTCTAGGGTCTGAATAGTCTGCTCAGCTTGTCCATCTTTCTGTGGGTGAAAAGTTGTGCTGAGCTTGACCTAGGTACCAAGTCCCTTCACATCATGAAATTCACGGACAACAAGGACTGACTGGATAGTTGGGGTCTCAGAGTTGGAATCTTTGACTTGAACTAGATGATAGATATATCCCTTAGAAATAAGCTTTTGGGCCTTAAGGTAGGAAATAAACCGACCCTTAGGCGTTGTACTACTTCCCGTCCACTCTAATACTGGCTCATTTGGAAACTGAAATTTGACAACTCTAGTTCTGCAATTGACTGAGGCATAACCGGAGTGTAACCAATCCATGCCGAGGATGAGGTCAAAATCGACCATGTCTAATTCTACAAGGTCATCTGGAATAACCTTATTGAGGACTGAGACTGGGCAGTTTCTATACACCCGGCTGGCTCTAACTGACTCGCCAACTAGGGTGGAGAATGAAAATGGTTCTGAGAGGACCACTAGACTGATATCAAACGTGACTACTACATAGGGAGACACCAATGATAGTGTGGCCCCTAGATCTAGTAG
>JACEIK010001091.1:109982-156036 GCA_018107945.1 Datura stramonium
TGCTACTGTGGGCGTCTACAACTGCAGACCTCTTGTGGCCATAATTTGATTGGCCAGTCCTTGCCCACTTATTATTTTTCTCTATGTCCCTCAGTTTTTCTGCCTCAATCTGCTGGGCATAGACAATAAGGATGGAGAGGTCAATATCCTTAATCAGAATCTCTCTCCTGCACTCTTTGAGGACTAGGTTCGACACCCCATTAACAAACTTCAACATGTGAGCCCTGGGCTCGGCCACCATCTCTGGAGCCTATTTGGACAACCTGGTGAACTCCAGAACATATTCTTCTACTGTCCGAATTCCCTGTCTCAAATTCATGAACTTCACTACTTTTTCCTCCCTGAGCTCCCGAGGGAAGAATCTGTCCAAGAAGGCTATAGTGAACTCCTCCCATTCCACCGATCCTGCTTCCACTGGCCTCCCCTCCTTCCAATGTTCGTACCAGACCTGGCTACCCCTTTTAGCTTGTATGCAGCCAAGTTGGCACTCTCTGAGCGACTGACACCCATAATTTGGGTGATATTTTTAATCTCATCCACAAACTCTTATGGTCCTCTCGCACCTTAGATCTGTGAAAATCTGGAGGGTTCATCCGAGTGATGTCCCGCACTCGGGCAGCCATTGTGGACCCATTATTGTTGATTGGAATCACCTACTGGTTCACCTGGTTGGTAACAGTTTGAGAGCAGCTGAATGACTGCCCTAAACTCTGAGGTAGACATTGAGTCATCCTGAGGGGCTGCCAGGGCTAATGGGATAGGTCGGTGGGCGTTACGGGCCCGTCTTCTGTTACCACGTCGTGAAGGCATAATTTACTGAAACGAAATACATCACAAGTTAGGAGAATGATTCTAAAATTGAATTTCAACGCACAATAAAGAGTATGAATAAAAGGGAGTTTTCCTAATTACATCTCATAGCCTCTCCATCATAAGTGTGGCGCGCTTCACACCCATGAAAAGAACTCTACACGATGCGGCTTTTAGAAATCCAAGGATACTCTAAACCTAGCGCTCTGATACCAAGTTTCTCACAACCCGAGTCTACACCCTAGATGGGACACGGTACTTGGAGTCACAAGTAACCCCAAAACAACCCCTGGTTTATCATACACTGGCATTCTGAGTAAGCATAACTAGCGGAATCTTTAAAATACTACTATAAAACATTCATGATAAATAAAGTTGAATCATAAAGTTTACAATCAACTGAAAATCCGATGAAAATCTAAAAATCATGTCTATGTATGAAATCCACTACAACTGATGAGTTGCTGGGAAAAGCCCCCAGCTAACTCCAAGTCAAAATAGGAAAAGAAAAATGTAGCTGAATGAAATAATCATCGTCCTTGAAATATGAGGACTCACCAACTAGAACAGCTGAAGTCTTTCGAGGGTGACTGGCTAGCGAGGTTGCGACTGAGGTCCACAGCTGTATCATAAAATGATATAGCATAAAAGTATGCATCAGTACTTTGAATGTACTGAGTCAATAAGAGAAACCATACACAAGAAATGAAATAACTGAACTGAAAAGACATGCAATGACCAATTGAAGCTACTGAGCTAAATAACTTAAATAACTGAAACGGTCTAAAAGACCCTGTCTGATGGTCAAGAACATGTTCTAAATCTGAAGTACTGATCTGAACTGATCTAAAACTAGACTGAGCTGACTAGTGGGAGAGTCTATAACCGACATATAACCACGTGAGGTGGGCGTGGAGTTCGATGTATACACCCCATTAGTAGGACCCAATATACCTTGCTAGGGTATAAAGGCATGAACTAGGTGATCACAAAAGTCAGGGGCCATGAGGCCGATAAAACTGTAACCTACGGTGGCAGCGTAGTTCTGGCAACTTGGATGCGCTGAAACCTCGGTTCGCTCGGTGCTAAGTCCTACTCCCACCAGATAATCCTAGACTGAATACTAAGCTGATAGCTCAAACTCGAGCCTAAGACTAGTCAGGGATACCTATCTAGAAGCACCGTGAGAGTCTTATCAAATTGGATTCTGGAATTGGGTTCTAAAACTAGTCAGAGCTGCTTATCTAGAAGTGTCGTGATCGTTTAAAGAACAAACTATAATCTATAACTGGGGTGCTAAGGCTAGTCAGATCTTCTTATTTAAAAGTTTCACGACTGCCTAGTGGACCACTAAAACTGCGTTCTAAATCTGAATCTAAATCTGATAACTAGGAGGTACTACTGACACCTCGGGAAATTATGTAGTCAAACTAATCAGATGACATTTCTGAATGACACTGAGTATTATAACATTTTGAATAAAACTAGGCTAACATCCATCTGACTAAGAATTTAGCATATACAAATAATATGGGAATCCCCAACACTGATAGAGTCAGGAAAATTTCAAGGTTTAATTACTATGGCAAGATTCTAGTCCTTTTTTTACTCTCAAGGATTAGGGCTAAATTCACTGTACATCGATAAGCATCAATACTGTTACAAACTAGTGGAAAATATCACTAATTATTATTAAAAAAATATTCCACATGAATTAAATGAAGCATGATTAAGAATTTCCTAACATTCGATAATCTGCAGGGCTAGAACTAAGAAAGAAAATAGGGAGAATTTTGGGGACACAAAGGAAGAACTATTCCCTTGTTGAATTCCCACATACCTGATGAAAATATCTAAAGAATTTCCTTGAGAACCTGAAGAGAAATGGACAGCCCTAATTCTTTCTCTGAAAGCTCCTGAGAAACTCTACGATGTTTTTCTTAAAATCTGTGTGGGGAATGAGTGGGAAACTATTTAGCCCCTATAAATTCCCTTAAAAATATACTAAAATGACGTAGTTTAGAGTCTAAGAGGTTAGGAAATTACTGAAACACACTTAGAAAATTAGCAGGAAAAACTGACTGTCAGGCCCCCACGAGGAACCTAACGGGCTGTGCCCAGTGACCATTACTCGTGGTCACAATCGTGAGGTACACTACCTAAAATCCATACTAGTCACCACGGGGGACACCACGACTCGTGGTTCCCTAAACGAGTCATGGTGAGGATCCTTCGGGTACACTGCCTAACTTCTCAACCTCCCAGTCAAATCCTAACCACGGGGCAGCCCAGGACTCGTAGTGTTGACCACAACTTGTGGTCACACCCGTGATCACCCCCTTTTCCAAAATTTTCAACTAAGTCCAAAGTCCCCACCATGAGTCACTTAACGACTCGTGGTCACCTCCCACGGCCATTCTGTGACCTGGTGAAGATTTTTTCAATTTTCTCTATTTTAAGTTTCGGGTCTAGTCTTTGAGTTTCTAGGGAATTACAGTATCTTTCAATAACACCAATGGTGTCAATGTACTTCAATTTTATTAAATTGAAGGGAACTCCCTTCTACCCAATTGCATTTTGCAATTTAATTTCAACCTATGTCTTGGTGAACCCATTAATCAAGGGTTAGAGCCTTGAGTTTTTGTCGATTGATGATAACCCAATATAAAATTTTCTCTTTTAAGCATAATAAAGGTAATTGGGCAGGATTGAACGACTTTGATCATCAATCACACTTTACAAACCACAAATCAATCAAATGTTCTTGAGCCCACAATCAATATTACACAATTGAGATCATTAGGATTCACAATCCATTGGGTTCACAACCTTAGATCTAGGTTTAGCGACCCATAGCAAGAAGAGAAGAAGAAAGAAAGAATTGAACATTATTACCAATGAAATTGTAATTTGGAGAAGAAAACTTGAATTGATGAATTTCAATCTTCAAATTAAAAATGGATCTACACTCTATGCTATCTACTATGAAATATGAACTATTCTAAACTATCTACTCCAACATTGTATCATATCTCTTAAAAAACAAAAATACTATTTATAATAAGACTCAAAGATCCCTAATTCATTTAAAATTGGAGGGTCCTAAGTGTGCAAAGATAGACTGTCCTTTGGAAGGACAAATTGTCCTTTGCTCCGTCAATTAGATTATACTTCTAGTTGGTAATTGTCTATCAATTGATTGACGGATCGTCTTCTAGAAAGACGGTCTGCCCTTCAATTCGTCCTTTGATTCTGGCACTTTTAGGTCAAGTAATTCATCCTTTGATTGATGGTCCATCTTCTGGGAAGACGGTCCGTACTTCACCCCCTTAGTTTCTAACCACTTGGAAGTGGTTTATGGATCAAGAAGGACTTTTTAACATTTGAAGATGCGAACCATCCTTTTGAGAGACGGTTCGTCCTTTGCTTTCTCTTTTGGGTAGATTCACAACTTTGAGTCCTTCTTTCTTCAATTTATTTTGATTCCTAAAACATTGCATAATAAGGTCTATTTTGACTTAAATTAGTACTTAAAAACATATAAAAATCTATGAAATAAAGTAAAGATGTGTCGCAAAATCCCAACACATCAATGACTAAGCCTAATGACTATGAAATAATTTTATTGAAGTGTTTGTAAGCTAATGATAAAGAAATTGATCATAAAAGAAATCAATGTAATAACCTTATGAATTACCTAATCGCTCTCATACGTATGTGGGATAAACTATTTGAAGTTTAAAAGGGAAAGCCTATAATTTTTTCCTTGGCGTTAAACATTAAGCTATTCAGTTTTCGAATCTCAAAATCAAGATAAAGTTGATCCATGTTTTCTAAGTTGAATCTGAATATTCTAAGTTGAATCTGAATATTCTAAGTTGAATCTCAGCATTCTATGTTGAATCTGAGCATTCAAATTTGAGGCTAAGCACTCCAATTCAAATCTAAGTATTCTAAGTGAGTCTAAGTACTCTAAGTGAATCCGAGTATTCAAAGTCGAGTCTAAGTATTCCGAGTTGAGTTCAAGTACTCCAATGTGGAATTTAAACACTTTCAGTTGATTTTTAGTATTTAAATTTGGGTCTAAATATCTAAAGTTGTTTCAAATGATATAAAGACGAGGTCAAGTACTAAGTTACTCATGTCTCAAATGCATATTTAAGCTTTTGAGTCAAGTTAGGTTATAAGTCCCCTCATGTTACTTGTAAGGGGTATTACATTAAGTTGTTCCTAAAGTTGGACCCATTCTCTGTGTTAGTCATATCATGATGTATATTTTATCTAGTCCAAGTATCATCTTACATATTATCTGGTTGAAGTATCAAAACGTGCCTTCTCTAGTCCAAGTATAGGGAGTTATTGGTGTGAGGTGCTATATAAATATCCTGGCTCGAGTATTAGGTCATCTGTGAAAATCTTTGTCCAAGTATCAGGTAACTCTTAATCCTCAGTCTGAGTATCCGTTAGCCTACAGGAAATCACTTTTAAGTCCGGTACATGTATCGGTAAAACCCTATAAAAGGGTCATGCAAGTATTGCACAATGAGTTGCATAAAAGGGTTACAAGAAATAAAGATTCACAAGATATTTCTAGTTAAATGAAGTTTCTTGAGTCATGTATGACCTAAGTAGGTCATGGTCTCAGAGTTAGCATACAGTTGCATAGCATGACACGGTCAGAGACAACATGAGTCCTTTTAGTTATGAACAAGATTATGACTGTGGTTTACTAGCTTCACCATCAAATAACTTACTAGATTGATGATCATAGCTTTTTTATGCTTATGCATGGTCATTCTTGCCGTTCAGTTTTGAGCATTGTCAGGTTTTAGTTTCTAGAGTTCCAGATTTCTTCTATCTCTAACTCTGGTTCAGTTATTTCTCGTACTACTAATGTTTACATCTTTCAGTCTTATATACTAGTACATATCATTCGTACTGACATACCTTTTCCAGGGGACCTACATTTGTGTTGCCGATACAAGTAGAAGACGATATTGCCAATCATAGTAAGAGTTCATGAGACTAGTTGTTATGATAGTATGCTCCTCTTTTTCTGGAGCCAATGTATAGGTTATTTTAGCTGGAGTTTTGAGGTACAGTTTTGGGTAGCTCAGATCCCTATTTTGGCCATCAATAGATATTCTTACTGACTCTTTGCAGAGTTAGTTTAGTGATATATAATTCAGTTGCGGCCCTGCTAGCCTTTCATAATTTTATTTCAGCTAGTTGTTTCCTGGTCGAACTAATATTTATGTTATTATTGATTTGTGACCTTGTTGATCCGTACTTTGAGCTTTAAATAACTGTGACAGGTGGCCTTGTTGGCCTAAGTGTTATAGTTACAGATTTTGTATAGTCAGTTTCTCGATCAGTAGTGTACTGAGTGTCAGTCATGCCTTTCCCCATATTTGGGGCATCTCAAACTTTGTATCAGAGCGATGTTGAGTCCTAGGGAGTCCACAATTCATATCTAGTAGAGTATTATTTATGGGTATGTTGTGCACAATACCTATAATTAGGAGGCTACAAGGCATTTAGGAATTGTTTCACTTATTTTATCTATAGATCGTGCAAGTAGAGTTGAATAAAGGAAAGTACAGTACCACTCATTCCTTATAAGATTTTATTGTGATGATCGAAAATAGATTAAAGTTTATTAAAGAAACACAAATGTAGAAAGAAAGGAAATCATATAGCCTGAATGCTAGTAGTAAAGTCTCACCAGGTAAAAGTTTGAGTGTGAAGTTTAAATGAGTTTTTATATTCTTTGGCACATTTGGATAAGAAAATGAAGAAGTTAGAAGGGATTCAGAGAAATCCCAGCTCTTCAGATGTTATTAGCTTTAAAAGGAGAATCAGTATGGGACCTGGTGACTTCAGGTTCAATTACTCGAATTATTAAATTTGGATAAATAGGAAAGCTCTATGGTGTAAAGTATCATACACACGCTAGTTGGTGAATCAATTATAGTTAGACAAAGCTACCAGATGAGATGGAATGATCATTTGCCAAAATTAAGTGAAAATGATATGTGTATAACCATAAGGATGTAAATTGATTCGCTGCCGAAGGAGTTGGCAATGATATGAAGAGGTAATTTAGTAATGCTTAGATGTGAGTCTATTTTTATTCTTGAGTGTAAGAGAGAATTCTTAAGGCTATGGAGATTCGAAAAGGGGTAAAAGCACCCTCAGTTTATCGACCAGACCTTGAGGTCCTGCTATCTAAAGGTCTAACTGTTTACCTATTTTAATTAGCAATAGTCATTATGAAGATATGAGAAGAACTGTTTTACAACCTATAATATTGAGTAAAGGAATAAACTAGCATAAAATCCATATAGATAAGAAGCTTATTACAAATTCCATATGGGCAGAGGAACTACTATAAATAGGGCTTGATAACATGATGCAACTAGTTAAGGTTCTATGTTGAAGAAACTTGGTCATTCAAGGTTCACATCAGTAAAGACTATTATGAAATAGTAGAGGTACTAATCTACCGTTTCAATGTAAAGTAGTGTAAACATTCATACAAGTAAAGACTATTACGAAATAAAAGAGGTACTAAGCTACTCCTATAATGTAAAGTAGTATGAAGGATCCTGTTAGAAGTATATCTGGTAGAAGGAACATAGATTCTAAAGAAAGTATAATGAGAAAAGGGTTCAAAAGTCTAGGACCAGGATAACAATGGGAGTAATGGCAGTACAACGATTAATGTTGTTTACAAAGATATTCTAAATAAGGGTACAACATAAAAGGTGTAAAGAAAAGATCTTAAGAAAAAGATGAGGATGAATTATTGTCCCCAAAAGGACCCATTTATGATAATCGACATTGTATGAGTTGTCACGCCCTACCTTGGGGCTTAGGTGAGACCAGCACCTAGCTCCATAGTTGGCCCAAGCGAACCGCTGCAACTAGTATGAAGCTATGAGCCAACAACTAAGAAGAAGTAACCATACATTCATTTATTAGAAATTTAGAAGAAAGAATTTAGTGGAAACTAAACTTCCCAAAATAACAAATTTTCAAATAATAAAGGATAAGACTATTCAGAAGCCATCAAAGTTTGAACTGAAACATATCAACTAGAAAATATGTCTATAAAGCCTCTACTAATGGAAGTACATAGATTTGGTTGGGAAAAGGCCCCCGTCCTGGCCCTTATCACTAGACAAGTTAAAGAATGCTAACCCCCAAAGTAGAAAGAGCTCACCACAAAGCTGAACTAGGCAGGCCTATGTTATACCCCAGGAACCCACGAATCAGACCCGGGAGTCAAATGGGGAAAATTTGGGAAAATGTTGCAGCAGTGCAGGACAAGTCACTAGACGACTCGTGAGGAGACCCCACGAGTTATCAGGTGACTTGTGGGGAGGCTAGAATGCACTGAGGTGCTGAGGTCCCCACAGGCGTGGGAACGACTCGTGGTCAGCTACCACGAGTCGTCAGGTCCGTGGGGTGAGGTTAAGGGTTACATGGGAGGTTTGACCAGTGTACCTAACGGATGGGACCCCACGAGTCGTGGCCAGTCCCAACAACTCATGAGGAGGGTCGTGAGCAAGCTTGTGGAAATTTAATTAAGGATGAGGCAGTGTACTTGACGAAAGGTGACCACAACTCGTGGTCTCTTGTGACGAGTCGTTGAGTCACCCGTTATGAGCCCAGTCGACCTGGTATCTAGTGTACTTTATGGGAAACACGATGAGTCATTGCCCATCCTAACGTGTCGTCAGGTCACCCGTTGGGGTCTCCCAACAGTTATTTCCTGCGAATTAGTAAGGGCCTTCTCTTAATTTCCTACACTCATAAGACCTAAACTACATCGTTTGAGGTCAGCACTGGGTATTTTAAGGGGAAATCACTCATGATAAACCCCATTTGATACATGTAAGAGTAGAGAGGAAAGGGATTCAAGTGTTCTTCTTCAAATTCTTCAAGTTTCCATCTAGGGCTTTTCAAGGGAGTTAAGAATCAAGGAGTTCCAGGTATGTGATGTTTTGAATGAGTGGTTTAGTCCCTACCCAAGCCCAATATCTCCCTAATTCTATGTTTAAGTTACCAATTCTTGATGGGTCATAACCCAAATTCATGTTTCCTAAAAAATCGATATGAGCTAGTTGTAGCATGTCCAAAATCATTGGTTTCGAATTATTGGGTTGTTGTCACTTGTTTTATTCAATATTGGGTGATTTAATCTCTCAAAGCATATGCGCCCAAATCATGACGATTTTTGTGAAACTCATGGTTATGGTGATTTCTCAAGCATGATATAAACTTTTGAATTTTAAGCATATTTTTAATTACTCGTGTTATTATGATCATGTTTCCAATAAATTTAAGCATTTAAAGTATGATTGAAATTATGGGCAATTCCCACATGTCGCTTATGATTTATGAACTATGATTTTGGCTGATCCACGGGCCCAATTCCATGGCTAGTATTACGAATTCTCAAGCATGTTATGATTATCACGATTTAACTAGCCATGCATGTCATGTATAAATTTATATGAGAACGCTGCATGTTTTGTGAGTAGTACTTAACACCGAGTAGGTTTGGGGCCTAGGTTACGCCCCAAATCTCAAAACTACGTGCCACCGTAGGTTAAGTTTGGGACCTCCTCAGTGACTGTCCCTTTTGCCCTACGGGGCCTTCACGAGTGATATCACGCCTTTCATGATTCATACCCCTGGCAAGGTATGAACAGCCTCCCGACTAGGCTTACAGGTCGGGCTCCATCTGTACTCATATGGGGTATGTCGGTTATAGAAATCTCCCATTGTTCCTCATTGTTTTAATGCATGTATAATTATGTTCTTTTGGCTCAAGTTATGCTTTATGAAATGTTTTTCTCTCATGTTATGACTATGATAGGTTTACGAATATTTTGGAAATCTTGAGCCTTATGATATACTTATGATTTTAGTCTTTATGATCATTATGTCCCCACTCTTATAACTTTTATTTTTTAAGCATTGTCTTGCATACCTCACATACTTAGTACATTCCAAATGCTGACCAGCATATTTCCTATGTTGTATCATTTTATGATACAAGATCCTGTTTGCAGGTTTAGCATCGCTCTTAGCTTTCTCTCAGTTATGCTCTCAATTCTCAATGGTGAGTCCTCATGATTCAGGGGCTTCATGTTCGGATTTTGTCTATCTTTTAGTTTTTAGAATGTTGGGGTTAGTTGGGGTCTTGTCCCTTCAACCTGTCTATTATGATTAGAGGCTTTCAGACCTAATTGTAGTATTCAACTATTTACATTTGCATCATGTACTATTGTTTCTTGTATTTCATGTCATGATGTTATTTAATTCTTGACTATTAAGCTAATTCTTTCGCATTCTATGAATGGTTTAGTTATATGCTCATGCCATGGGTTGACTTGGGGTCCCTCAGGGCCCCTTTTCCCGTGTCTACGATTCGGGTGTACTCTCAGATCGTGACAAACTTAGTATCAGAGCCATAGATTCAGATGTATCCTAAGGAGTCTGAAAGCCGCGTTAGGTAGAGTCTTTATCATAGGTGTGAAGCGCGCCACACTTATGACGAAGAGGCTACTAAACATTTTAGGAAATGTTCCCTTCTTTCATGATCCATGTCGTGCGATGAAAAGTATCTCCATCCTTCTAATTCGTGCTATTCGCAATTGCAGAAAATTATGACTCCTAGAAGAACGAATGGAAGGAGAAACAAAAATGATGAAGTCCACGGAGGTGGAAATGATCATGAGCATTAGCAAGCCCCACCTGTCCAGGATCCCCAGGCACTAGAGCCAGTTGCCCATGCTTAGTTTCGGGTGGCTATTCAGATGTTGGCGCAGGCCTTGACCGCTCAGGTCAACCAGAAGGCTTTTGCCTATGTCCCACAGAATGGTAACGCAGTGGCGACTCAGATTAGAGACTTTTTGAGGATTAACCCTCCCGAGTTCATGGGATCAAAGGTGGACGAGGATCCACATGAGTTCATTGAGGGGATCGGAAGGTCACCCAAGTTATGGGGTGGCAAGTGAGGAGTGTGTTAATTTGGCCTCTTATCAGTTAAAGGAGGTCGCTTATATTTGGTATAAGCAATGGAAGGACAGTAGGGCAGCAGAAGCAGGCCCTATCAGCTGGGAGGAGTTCCACATGGCCTTTCTCGACAAGTTCTTCCCTCGGGAGATGAGGGAATTGAAAGAAGATGAGTTTGTTAATCTCAAACAGGGAAAGATGACGGTGCTAGAATATTCACTTGAGTTCACTCACCTGTCAAAGTATGCACCGGAGTTAGTGATGGACCAGAGGGCGTGAGTAAGCAGATTCGTGCAGGGAGTAGCCGAGTATCGAGACAAGAACTGCAAAACAACAATGCTTCATCAGGATATGGATTACCCACGGATAGTCCTTTATGCCCAGCAGATGGAGGCAGCTCAATAGTGGAAGAGAGAGGCCAAGAGGGCCAGAACTGATAGCTATAGGTTTTTCCAGCCGAGGACAGGAGGTGGACCTCACAAGTAGTCCTAGCACAAGTCTATTACATCAACACCATCTTCAGCCAGTACCCCATCTAGGCCTCGAGACGATCAAAGGAGCAGGGCCTCAGGTTTGAGGGGTCAGAGTAGCATGCACATAGAGCGCACATTCCCATCTTGTGCTAGTTATGGCAAGAACCACCCAGGGAGGTGTTTGGTGGGCTCAGATGCTTGTTTTGGTTGTGGAAAACCCGAACACAGGCTCAGGAATTGCCTGGCAGCCAGGTCAAGGGGTGGTGGAGCCCGCACTCCAGCAGCTAGTTCAGCAGCTCCAGTGGCATGTCCTACTCAGCAGGGTGCTTCGACTGGTCCAGCTGGCAGCCAGCGCCAGAATCGATTTTATGCACTTGGCTCTCGACAGGAGTAGGAGACTTCTCCCAATGTGGTTACGGGTATGTTGCGAGTCTTTCATATTGATGCTTATGATTTGTTAGATCCGGGAGCTACATTGTCTTTTGTGACACCTTACATTGCTAGTAACTTTGGAGTCAGTCCTAAAATTTTGTCAGAACCATTTTCTGTGTCTACTCTGGTTGGGGATTCAATCATAGCGAAACAGGTATATAGAGGTTTCCCCATTACAGTATTGTATAAAGTTACCTCTGCAGAATTAGTAGAATTGACTATGACTGATTTTGACATTATTTTGGGCATGGATTGGTTGTTCTCATGTTATGCTTCTGTTAACTGTAGAACTCGAGTAGTAGAGTTCCGATTTCCAGGTGAACCAGTCTTAGAATGGAGGGGTAGTTCAGCGGTACCTGTAGGTCGCTTTATCTCCTATCTCAAGGCCAGGAAAATGATTTCTAAGGGTTGTATTTACCATTTGGTTAGGGTTAAGGATGCCACATTCAAGACCCCAACCATTCAGTCAGTCCGTGTGGTATGTGAGTATCCCGAGGTATTTCCATATGTCCTACCATGTATTCCTCCTGAGAGGGAGATTGATTTTAAGATTGATATTTTACCCGACACACAACCCATATCAATTCCTCCTTACCGAATGGCCCCAGCCGAGCTAAAAGAGTTAAAGGAGCAGTTGAAGGATTTTCTAGATAAGGATTTCATCAGACCGAGTAAGTCTCCATGGGGTGCCCCAGTGTTGTTCGTTCGGAAGAAAGATGGTTCTCTTCAAATGTGTATTGACTATAGGCAGTTGAACAAGGTCACCATTAAGAATCGATACCCTCTACCCAGGATTGATGACCTATTTGATCAGCTTCAGGGTGCCAAATATTTCTCCAAGATAGACCTCAAGTTCGGGTACCACCAGCTCAGGGTTCGGGGGAGCGACATCCCAAAGACTGCTTTCAGGACTCGGTATGGCCATTATGAATTCGTTGTTATGTCTTTTGGACTAACCAATGCCCCTGCAGCTTTTATGGACTTGGTGAACAGGGTATTCAAGGCATATCTGGATATGTTCGTGATCGTGTTTATTGATGACATATTAATATACTCCAGGAGCGAGGAAGAGCATTCCCTACACTTGAGGGTAGCACTCCAGACCCTCAAGGATAACCAGCTATACGCCAAGTTTAGCAAATGTGAGTTCTGGCTGAATTCAGTTGCATTCTTTGGACATGTAGTGTCAAGTGAAGGTATAAAGGTGGACTCCCAGAAAATAGAGGTAGTGAAGAACTAGCCCAGACCGGTAAACCCATTGGAGATTAGGAGCTTTTTGGGATTAGCAGGTTACTGTCGGAGGTTTGACTAGATTGACTCAGAAAAAGGTGAAGTTCCAATGGTTGAAGGCTTGCGAGAAGAGTTTCCAAAAATTGAAGGCCCGACTCACTTCAGCAACGATGTTGACTTTACAGGAGGGCACCGATGGCTTTGTTTTATATTGTGATTATTCGAGAGTCAGACTGGGATGTGTATTGATGCAGCACGGGAAATTCATAGCATATGCTTCTAGACAGCTGAAATTCACGAGAAAAATTACCCGACCCATGATCTTGAGTTGGCCGCGGTGGTGTTTGCTTTGAATATATGGCGACACTACTTGTATGGGGTTCATGTAATGTATTCACTGACCACAAGAGCTTACAATATGTGTTCACGCAGAAGGATCTCAATCTTTGAAAACGGAGGTGGTTAGAGCTACTTAAGGACTATGACATGAGTGTCCTTTACCACCCGGGTAAGGCCAACGTAGAAGCGGATGCCCTTAGTAGACTCTCTATGGAGAGTGTGTCGCACGTGAGTGAAGACAAGAAGGAGTTGGTGAAGGAGGTGCATCGACTTGCATGGTTGGGAGTTAGGTTAGTTGGATCGACCGATGATGGTGTAGTTGTATAGAATGGATTAGAGTCATCCTTGGCAAAAAAGGTGAAGGCTAAACAAGATGAAGATCCAATACTGGTAAGGTTGAAAGAAGCTGTTCAAAATCAAAAGGTAGAAGTCTTCTCCAAAGGGGGAGATGGTGTACTTCGGTACCAGGGTTGCTTATATGTTTCGAAAGTGGGTTATTTGAGGAGACGGATGTTGCATGAGGCTTACGGATCCATATATTCTATCCATCTAGGTGCCACCAAGATGTATCATGCCTTGCAAGAAATCTACTGGTGGAATGGCATGAAGAGGGATATTGCAGAATTTGTAGCCAAGGGTTTGAATTACCAACAAGTGAAAGTGGAGCATCAGAGATCGGGAGGTGTACTTCAAGATATCAGAATTCCTACTTGGAGGTGGGAAGAAATCAATATGGACGTCATAACAGGTTTACCCCGCACTCGTAGATAGTATGACTCCATATGGGTGTGGTGGACAGGTTGACAAAGACTGCCCATTTTCTACTGGTCAAAACCACTGATTCAGTGAAAGATTATGCCAAATTATACATTTGAGAGTTGGTTAGATTGCATGGAGTGCCCTTGTCCATCATATCGGGTAGAGGTACTCAGTTCACCTCTCAGTTTTGGAGATCTTTCCAAAAGGGACTTGGTACCCAGGTAAAGCATAGCACGGCATTTCATCCACAAACAGATGGCCAGGCGGAGGGACTATCCAAACTCTTGAGGACATGTTGAGGGATTGAGTTATTGATTTCAAGGGTAGTTGGGATGAGCATTTACCTCTTATTGAGTTTGGCTACAACAACAGCTATCACTCTAGCATCCAAATGGCACCGTTCGAGGCTCTTTATGGGCGAAGGTGTAGATCGCCCATTGGGTGGTTTGAAGTTGGTGAGGCTTTATTAGTGGGTCCAGAATCAGTCCAAGAGGCTATGGAGAGAGTTCAGTTGATAAGAGAAAGACTGAAAACGGCTCAAAGTCGCCAAAGGTCTTATGCAGATGTGAGGAGAAGAGAGCTTGAGTTCAAGATCGATGATTGGGTGTTTTTGAAGGTATCTCCCATGAAGGGAGTAATGAGATTCGGAAGGAAAGGAAAACTCATCCCCCTCTATATTGGTCCATACCAGATTGTGAGACGAGTGAGTAAGGTAGCCTATGAGTCACTAGACGACTCGTCAGGAGACCCCATGAGTCGTCAGGTGGCTCGTGGGGAGGCTAGAATGGGCTGAGGATCTGAGGTCCCCATGGGCATGGGAACGACTAGTGGTCAGTTACCATGAGTCATCAGGTCTCCCATGCAGTGAGGTTAAGGGTTACCTGGGAGGTTTGACCAGTGTACCTAACGGATGGGACCCAACGAGTTGTGGCCAGTCCCAATGACTCGTAAGGAGGGTCATGAGCAAGCCTGTGGAAATTTAATTAAGGATGAGGCAGTGTACTTGAGGACATGTTACCACGACTCGTGGTCTCTTGTGACGAGTCGTTGAGTCACCTGTTACGAGCCCAGTCGACCTGGTATCCAGTGTACTCGACGGGCAACACGACTAGTCGTTGCCCGTCCTAACGTGTCGTCAGGTCACCCGTTGGGGTCTCCCAACAGTTATTTCCTGCGAATTAGTAAGGTCCTTCTCGTAATTTCCTATGCTCATAAGACCTAAACTACGCTATTTTGATGTCGGGACAGGGTATTTTAAGGGGAAATCATTCATGATAAACCCCATTTGATACATGTAAGAGTAGAGAGGAAAGAGGAAAGGGATTCAAGTGTTATTCTTCAAATTCTCCATGTTTCCATCTAGGGCTTTTCAAGGGAGTTAAGAATCAAGGAGTTCCAGGTATGTGGGGTTTTGAATGGGTGGTTTAGTCCCTACCCATGCCCAATTTCTCCCTAATTCTATGTTTAAGTTACCAATTCTTCATGGGTCATAACCCAAATGCATGTTTCCTCAAAAATCGATATGAGCTTGTTGTAACATGTCCAAAATCATGGGTTTTGAATTATTAGGTTGTTTTCACTTGCTTTATTCAATATTGGGTGATCTAATCTCTCAAAGCATATGTGCCCAAATCATGACAATTTTAGTGAAATTCATGGTTATGGTGATTTCTCAAGCATAATATGAACTTTTGAATTTTAAGTATGTTTTCAATTACTCATGGTATTATGATCATGTTTCCTATAAATTTAATCATTTCCAGTATGATTGAAATTATGGGCAATGCCAACATGTCGCTTATGATTTATGAACTATGATTTTGGCCGATCTAAGGGCCCAATTCCATGGCTAGTGTTAGGAATTCTCAAGCATGTTGTGATTATCAAAATTTTACTAGCCATGCATGTCATGTATGAATTTCTATGAGCACGTTGCATGTTTTGGGAGTAGTACTTAACACCGAGTAGGTTTGGGACCTAGGTTACGCCCCAAATCTCAGAACTACCTACCACCGTAGGTTAAGTTTGGGACCTCCTCGGTGACTGACCCTTTTGCCCTACGTAGCCTTCACGAGTTATATCATGCCTTTCATGGTTCATACCCTTGGAAAGGTATGAACAACCTCTCGACTAGGCTTACAGGTCGGGCTCCAAGTGTGCTCATATGGGGTATGTCGGTTATAGAAATCTCCCACTATTCCTCATTGTTTTAATGCATGTATGATTATGTTCTTTTGGCTCAAGTTATGCTTTATGAAATTTTTTTCTCTCATGTTATGGCTATGACAGGTTTATGAATATTTTGGAAATCTTGAGCCTTATGATATACTTATGATTTCATTCTTTATGATCATGACGTCCCCACTGCTATAACTTTTATGTTTTAAGTATTGTCTTGCATACCTCGCATACTCAGTACATTCCAAGTACTAACCCACATATTTTCTATGTTTTATCATTTTATGATACGGGTTCCAGTTCACAGGTTCATCATCGCTCTTAGCGCTCTCTCAGTTCTCAGCGGTGAGTCCTCATGATTCGGGGGCTTCATGTTCGGATTTTTTCTGTCTTTTAGTTTTCAAAATGTTGGGGTTAGTTGGGTTCTTGTCCCTTCAACCCCATCTATTATGATTAGAGGCTTTCAGACCTAATTGTAGTATTCAGCTATTTACGCTTGGATCATGTACTGTTATTTCTTATATTTCATGTCACGATGTTATTTAGTTCATGACTATTAAGCTAATCCTTTCTCCTTCTATGAATGGTTTAGTTATATGCTCATGCCATGGATTGACTTGGGGTCTCTCGGGCCCCTTGTCCCGTGTCTATGATTCAGGTGTACTCTTGAGTCATGACAACTATTGGACGGCTCATCCATGAATATCTGTATCTGAGATTCAATTATCAAAAATGCAGCCCCCAACAATAAGGAGAGTTAGTATATCAAATCATACTATATGTAAGGTGGCAAAAGCAACTGAACAGAAATCAACTTGAAAGGAAGAACAGAGCATGTGAAATCATGTAAGACATGCATATGGATATCAAAGCAGAATTAAAAATCATAAAAATATGCAATCTACCTTCCAATTTAAAACCTTTCATAACCATTCCTTAAACATCTTTTCAACTATAAATAGCATGGAGTAACCGACTTAGTGCACCAGGTTTGCCTGAAGTCCGGCCCCTAGGGCTTGACCGGCTAACCTACCAACTACCTTGTCGGGTAGAAGGTTTGAACTAACTAGCTAGAGTTATCTAAATCAGCCTAGTCACATTCAGTGGGTATTCAAAAGCACTTGGGATGGGTCACACTTGTCCTTCATCAACAATCGTAGTTTCCAATACTTGCCCTTGGGCATAGTTATGCCATCTTGGTCAACCACTTACCTATTTTTGAAAAAACATTAAGCTATTATAGCCCTTGGGCATTCTTTAATCCCATTAATAGTATTCAAAGTGTTGGCCTTATCTGAAGGTAAAATCTTAGCTCTTGGGGTATTACTGCTGGGTAAAGCATTTGCATAGATCAAGATTCTTAAAACAAACTCAAGTATATTTATAAAATATTATACTTAAATCATATTTTCTCAACTCTATCAATTCGTCATACAAGACATATGACCTTGGCCAAAATACATTATAGTATTCTCAAAACCATGACTGAAATTAGACAATTCAACATAAGGGAAAAATAAACATTTTTCAACACAATGGAAGAATGTTCATCAAACATCATAGAAACTAGTCATGAGCTTACTTTATACTACTATTATGTGAAAATATGCAAGTTCTCAAAGCATTGAGTCATATAATTGTGGCTCATAGCTCAAAACTTGAAGATAATTTAGGAAGCTTGCATGGAGATACAAATAGAGAAAACAAGTAGGAAGAACATGATATACCACATGTTTAACCTTCCTTACATACCTTAATGATTGAAATAAAGTGGAACCCACTTAGATGAGGTAGAGAGAAGAAGGCTGATAGATGTTTTTACTTGGAGAGAGTTCTTCCTTGAAATTCTAAGGGAGAGGAAGCTAGGGTTTACCAATTTAAGCTTGCATGCAACGGAAAAGACATAGAAGATGATTAGTGAACTTTCCTTGAGCATGGGAGGGATTAGGAGTTATTTTCTAGGAGTGGAAGTGAAGAAAAATGAGCGTAAGGGTCGGAGGGTCTATTTATAAATAAGGGGCAAAACTCAACTGACAGTACCTGGGGTTGTAGGGTAGGAACGTCTTCTTAAAGAACGATCCATCTCTTGATCCATCCTTTACCATAGGCAATACTCCAAATCAAGAAACGGACCAAATGGTGAGTCGTTCCCTCAAAGGATGGTCAGTCTCTTCCACCGTCCTTCTAAAAACAAAAAACCCCAATCATTTCCCCTTTCATCAATGGCTGAAAGGATGGTTCGTCTTATAAAAATATGGTTTGTACTCTGACTTTCATACCTTGATTCTAGAAAATCCAAGTCCTTCCCTCCCAATAGATGATCCCGGGGTGGTCCGTCTTTCCCTTCGGGGGTCCATCTTTTCCTCAGCAGCTTTCTTGTGCAATGACTTTCTTGGAGCACAAAGCTTAGCATTTTTGGCATCCCAACCACTCCTACATTATAGGAATAGGTTCTTATTACCATCCTTGCTCGATTCGAACTCCTCCCGAGAGAATGAGTATTACAATATCTCCTCCTTGGGATCATTCATCCTCTTATGATAACTACGAGTACTAGTAGGCTTTAAAATCTAGGAAAACTTTTGCCGGATTCTCCCTTGTAATTGACACTATCCCCAAACGTCATATCATGAAATAGCTAACCAAAACAATACCATAAGCCTCATAAGGTAACTTTTAACACATCACAAGGAACCAAACACAATAAGTCACATCGGCCCTCTTTGACCTCACACCAACTGAAATGGAAATTTCTCAACAACCATAGCTTACCTTACTAATCTCTTCTATTAACAAGACAATATTACTATTCAGCATCCGATCGCAAAGAGAAACTTATGAAAGTTATAGGAAAAAATTACTATAGGCACGAATCATGGAAAGGAAGGGATCATATCAAAAATTTAACATGCAGGAGGTCATAGCAAGGTTTCATTAACATCGGGATTATGGTGTTATTGAGCATAAATAAGAATTGTACCTAGGGTCTCATCCTTTTGTGCAAGGAATAGATATAGGTATTTGGCTTCATCTTATCCTTGGCTTCCCATGTAGCCTCCTCGGTTTTCTGATTCCTCCTTAAGACTTTCGATAAGGAAACCTCTTTAGTTCTCAACTTACGAACCTGGCGATCGAGAATAACCACTAGGACCTCTTCATATGTCCTATTTCCCTATGTACCAACATTCCCAATCGGAACTACTAAAGATGAATCTCCCACACACTTCCTCAACATTGATACATGAAACACCGGGTGCATTGATGCTAGTTCTGAGGGAAACTCTAGCTCATACGCTACTAGCCCAACTCTTCGTAGAATTTTGTAAGGTTCAATATATCTCTGGTTGAGCTTTCTTTTCCTCCCGAATTGCATAATGTCTTTCACCAGTGAAGCTTTGAAAAACACCCAATCATCCACAATGAATTCTAGAAGTCTTTGTCATACATTAGCCTAATTAACTCGGTGCCTCTCACTTCGACCCAACCGATAGGTGGCGTACACCTTCTCCCATACAAGGCCTTGTATGAGCCATCTTGGTACTAGTGTGGTAGCTAGGAAAACTCAATGATTGGAAAATGGTCATCCCAACTACCTTTGAAATCCAGCACGCAAGCTCTCAAAATGTCCTTAAGTGTCTTATCATGACTCGAGTCTATACCCTAGACGAGACACGGTACTTGGAGTCACAAGTACCTCAAGCCAAACCATGGTCTCTCATAACACTAGTAAACTGAGTAAACATATGCGGAATCTTTAAATAATGAAATCATTTAATAAAGCTAAATTTGATAAAAGTTCATACATCTGGAAAAAAACCATACTGAATATCTGAGTGTATGTCTGAAAGCCATCTACTAATGATGAGTTGCTAGGACAATCCCCTAGCTAACTCTAAAGTCTAACTGAAAAATAAATATCATCCTTGAAAGATGAGGACTCACCAACTGGAGCCGCTGATATCACCTGAAAAAATCGACTAACAATGCTAAGGCTGAGAACTTGTGCCTATGTCATGATACGATACAACATAGAAGGTAGGCGTTAGTACTTTGAATGTATTGAATAAGTGAGAGAAAATATAAACATGAAGAACAAGTAACCGAACTGTAATGATATGTAATGACCAACTGAAATACTGAAAACTAGATAGTTGAAATATAACTGAGATGGTCAAGAATGACACTAACTAATAGTCATAGACATGCCCTGACTATGAGATACTGTGATGATCTAAATGTACTGAACTGAACTGAACTAAGTAAATCTGAAACAGTATAGAGCTAAGCTAAACTGAAACTGCACTGACTAGTGGGAGAGTCTATAACCGACATATAACCACGTGAGCTAGACATAGAGTTCGATGTATACGTCCCATCATTAGGACCCAATATACCTTGCCAGGGTATAAAGGATGAGCTGGGTGATCACAAATCTGGGGCCATAGGGCCAATAAAATAACCTACTTTGGCAATGTAGTTCTGCGAACCTGGGTAGTTCTGGGAACCTGGGTGAATTGGAACCCCAGTCCGCTCGATGCTAAGTCCTACTCCTACTGGATAGTCCTAGTCTGACTACTAAGCTGATAGCTCGAAACTGGGGTCCAAGACTAAGTCAGGGATACTTATCTGGAAATACCCTAAGAGTCTTATCGGACCAGATTCTGTAACTAGTCTTCTAAGACTGGTCAGGACTACTTGTCTGGAAGCGTCGTAACCATCTAAAGAACAAACTGAACTGAAGCTGGTGGTTCTAAGACAGGTCAGAGCTGCCTATCTGGAAGGGTCATAACCATCTAAAAAACAAAGTAATATCTGATAATTGATAATTAATTCTAATAACTAACATATGGGAAGCACCACTGACATCTCAAGAAAAGCCTATAGTCAAACTGATCAGTTGACATTTCTGAAAATACTGAGTAGGCTAGTATTCTGATTGAAACTGGACTAGCATGAACTGACTAAGATAATCAACTCATATTAACAATATGGGAATCCCAATAATGATAGAATATAGCAATATAAATAACTAGTCATTTTGCAAGACTAATTTACTACATTCAAAAGCTAGGGCTAGAATCCATTTTACAAGAACAAGCATCAACCTAGTAACAAAATTGTGGAAATATAACTACAATTAGCATGAATAATATTTCACATGATATAGAAGAAATCTGGCTGAAAATTCATTCACATTCGAAACCTCAGGGCCTAGAACTAATAAGAAATTTTAAACAGATTTTAGGGACACAAGGGAAGGATAATTCCCTTTCTAAAATCTCATATATGTGGTGTAGAGTTATTGAGAGAAGCCTAAAGAAATCTAAAGAACTGAGGAAGCCCTAGTTAGCTCTGAGATTCCTGACAAGAATTTTTGTGCTCTGAGATCGTGGGGTGAGTAGAATGAGAGAGACATAGTCGATTACCCCTTAATTCTCTCCAAAACGTGCCCAAAATGACACAGTTTAGGGATAAAAATATCTGGAAGTTATGAAAACACCCTTGGAGCATCATAGGAAAAATCCTGCTGCCAGTCCCCAAGAGACACTCCATGAGTCGTGGGGTTGGGAACGACTCGTGGTGTCGAATCGTGGCCACATCTGGAAAATCTCCAACATTTCCTCGCATGGACAAGGACTGACTTCACGAGTCGTCATGAGATCTAACGACTGGTGACGTCTTCCATTGTCACTAAACTAGAATTGCTCCTTTCAACCCCACAGGTGGTCACGACGAGTCGTTACTTGAGCTAATAACTCGTCCCCTCCTCCCATCGTCAGCACTTCCTCGGGGGATAAGCTTTACCAGGACCCTTCCGATGACCAACACAACGAGTCATTGCTTGACCTAACGACTCATTCTGCCCGTCGTTGCCACTGAAACTTGAACTATGAACCTCCGCTCGACNACTAACTTTCTGCTGAATACGATGTAACACCAACACAACGAGTCATTGCTTGACCTAACGACTCATTCTGCCCGTCGTTGCCACTGAAACTTGAACTATGAACCTCCGCTCGACGACCCTTCACGATGATTCATTACTTGACCTAATGAGTCATCATGTGGGTTGTCACCCCTGGGCTCCTGATATTAAATTTCCTACTTCGAGCCACAAGTCTGACCACAACTCGTCTAGTCACTGGATGAGTCGTGCCACAACTTCTTTTGTGGAAAAAATTTCTTGGTTCTCTTCTGGTTTTTCATGCAAAGTTTGAGTTTGGTCTAGGAAAGTTTTTGGGTATTACAATATCTCCCCCTTGGGATCATTCATCCTCAAATGAAGGCTAAAACTGCTGGAAAATCAGGAAAAGAACTGCAATTTGAAGACTGAGACTATGAACTAATTTCTGAAGGAATAACTGACTCCAAATTGATTTAACCATGCTAACAGAGTTGATGCAACTAGGATGCATATTGAAAATCTTAATAGAGCTGATAAGTACGAAATTGAATAGAGTATCGAGGAGGAATGTAATACCTGATGCTGAAACTTAACTGGAAGGGAATAAATAAGGGTATTTGGCTATCATGTCTGCTTTTGCCTCCCATGTGTCTCCCTTAATTACCTGGTTCCTCCTTAAGACTTTCACCGAAGTGACTTCCTTGTTTCTCGGCTTACGAACCTAACGGTCTAGGATCTAAACTAGGACCTCTTTGTATGAGAGACTATCCTTCACTCCCACACTGTCTAGTGGCACAACTGAAGTTGGATCACTGATGAACTTCTTCAACAGTGATACATGGAAGACTGGGTGTACAACCGCTAACTCTGAAGGTAATTCTAACTCATATGCCACACTGCCAACTCGCCTCAGAATCCGGTAGGGTCCTACATACCTCGGACTGAGTTTCCCTTTCTTCCCAAACCTCATCACCTCTTTCATGGGTGAAATTTTCAGGTGAACCCAATCATCTACAGCAAATTCTAACTCTGTCCCCCTCACATCGGCATATGATTTCTATCGCTCTAAGCTGTTTTCAACCTTTCCCTAATGAATTGCACTTTCTACATAGCTTCATGAACTGAGTCTGGTCCTATCAAGGTAGCTTCACCAACTTCAAACCACCCTATAGGAGACCTACACCTGCTACCATATAATGCCTCAAACGGGGCTATCTAAATACTGGAGTGGTAGCTATTGTTGTATGCAAACTCGATGAGAGGTAGGTGATCATCCCAACTACCCTTGAAATTGATCACACAAGCTCTCAACATATCTTCTAAGATCTGAATAGTCCGCTCAGCTTGTCTATCTGTCTGAGGGTGAAAAGTTATAGTGAGCTTAACCTAGGTACCGAGTCCTTTCTGAAATGACTTCCAGAAATGGGAGCTGAACTGGGTACCTATATCTGAAATAATGGACAAAGGCACTCCATGCAGTCTGACTAACTCCAGATATATAGCCTAGCATAATCCTCAGCTGAGTCTATAGTTTTAACTGGGAGGAATTGTGCTGACTTGGTCATCTAGTCTACTATCACCCAAATTGAATCATGCTACCGGCGAGTATGAGGTAGACCTGTAATAAAGTACATATTCACTTCTTCCCACTTCCATGTGGGTATGCTGATATCCTGAGTCATACCTCTAGGTATCTGGTGTTCCACCTTAACCTGCTGGCAGTTTGGGTACTTATCCACAAATTCTGCAGTGTCTCTTTTCATGTCGTTCTACCAACAAATATCCCATAGATCACGGTACATCTTAGTGGCACCTGGGTGGATAGAATATCTCGAACCGTGTGCTTCTACCAGTATCTGTTATCTCAACTCACCTACATCTAGTACACATAGTCTACCCTGGTAACGAAGCACACCATCTCCCCCTTTTGAGAAAACCTCCACTTTGTTTTGAGAACTGCTTCTTTTAGCTTAAGCAGTATGAGATCTTCATCATGCCTTTACTTAACTTCAACGACTAATGAGGAATCTGATCCACTTTGCACTACTACTCCGCCCTTAGCTGAATCAACCAACAGCAATCCCAACCAAGCTAACTTATGAATATATTTTTCCAATTCCTTTCTACTCTCTTCAACATGAGTCGCGCTCCCCATGGACATCCTGCTTAGGGCATCAGCCACCACATTGGCCTTGCCCGGGTGGTACAGCACACTCATGTCGTAATCCTTCAAAAGCTCCAACCACCTTCTCTGATGAAGATTCAAGTCTTTCTGATTGAACACATACTGAAGACTCTTGTGATCAGTGAAAACATCCACATGATCCCCATAAAGTTAAGGCCTTCATATTTTTAACGCAAACACCACTGCTGCCAACTCAAGGTCATGAGTCAGATAGTTCTTTTCATGAACCTTGAGCTGTCTAGAGGCGTAAGCTATTACTTTACCCCACTGCATCAGAATGCAACTGAGTCCCATTTTGGAAGCGTCACAATATACTACAAACCCATCTATTCCTTCCGGTAAGGGTAAAACTAGAGTAGTAGTGAGTCAAGTCTTCAACTCCTGGAAAGTCTTCTCACACGTAACTAAGCACTGAAACTTCACCTTTTTATGAGTTAACTTAGTCAGAGGAGATGCTATAGTGGAAAATCCTTCCGTAAAACGTTGGATATAATAGGCTAGACCCAAGAAAAGTCTGATATTGATTGGGAAAGTAGGTCTTGGCCAGTCTTTCACCTGCTGCTATCTTTTGAGTATCTACCTGAATACCCTTACCCAAGACCTTGTGACCAAGGAAAGTTACAAACTTCAACCGGAATGCACATTTTCTGCACTTAGCCAACAACTGGATGTCTCTGAGCGTCTGCAGCACTATCCTCAAATGGTTAGCGTGTTCTTCCTCATTTTTGGAGTATACTAGAATGTCATCAATAAATACAATGATGAACATGTATAGATACTACTTGAAAACCCTGTTCATCAGGTCCATGAAAGCTGTGGGGGAATTAGTTAGTCCGAAGGACATAACTATGAATTCATAATGACCATACTGAGTTCTGAAGGTTGTTTTTGGTATGTCACATTATCTGACTCTAAGCTGATGATACCTCGACCTAAGATCTACCTTGGAGAAACAACTAGCTCCCTGAAGCTGATCGAACAAGTCGTCAATCCTGGGTAGGGGATACCTGTTCTTAATTGTAACTTTGTTTAGCTGATGGTAATCAATAAACATTCTGAGAGTACCGTCTTTCTTTCGCACGAATGATACTGGAGCGCCCCAGGGAAAGATGCTAGGCCTGATGAAGCCATTATCAAGAAGGTCTTCTAGTTGCTCTTTCAACTCCTTAAGATCAGTTGGAGCCATTCTATAAGGAGGGATGGAGATGGTTGAGTGTCTCGAAGAAGGTCTATGCCGAACTCTATTTCCTTCTCAGAAGGGACTTCGGGAAAATCTTCGGGAAACATGTCAGGGAATTTGCTGACAACTGGAACTGACTGGATAGTTGGGGTATCAGAGCTGGAATATTTGACCCGAACTAGGTGATAAATGCACCCCTTAGAGATGAGCTTCCTTGCCTTAAGGTAGGAAATAAACCTACCCTTTGGTGCTGAACTACTGCCCATCCACTCTAAAACTGGCTTATTAGGGAACTGAAATCTGACGAATATAGATCTACAGTCGACTGAGGCATAATCGAAGTGTAACCAATCCATTCCAAGAATGAGGTCAAAATCGACCATGCCAAGAATGAGATCGAAATCGACCATGTCTAACTCTACTAGATCAGCTGGAATGACCTTATTCAATATTGAGACTGCGCAGTTTCTATACGCCCAGCTGGCTCTAACTGACTCACCAACTGGGGTAGAGACTAAGAATGGTTCTGAGAGGACTTCTGGACTGATTTCAAACTGGACAGCTACAAAGGGACTCACGAATGATAGTGTGGCTCCTGGATCTAGTAGGGCATATACATCTAAGTAGAAGAGAAGTAACATACCCATGACCACGTCAGGTGAGCTCTCTTGATCCTGACAGGAGGAAAAAGCATAAAAGCAGTTGGAGGTGACCTCTATCCCTACCTAATATGTTGGCCTATTGAGTTGGTTACCCTACTGTACTTGCTGAAGTGGTAGTTGTAGACAAACATTCCCTGAGTCGGTGACCTAGTTGTCCACACCCAAAGCAACCCTCTTTGCCCTGAAGGAATTCCCCTGGATGGTTCTTGCCACACTTAGGGCAAGCTGGATAACGGTTGCTGACGCTATGACTCTGGGACTGAGAGCCAAATGCTCCACCATTCTGATCCTTGTGGGACCGGAAAGTAGGGGCATTGGCTGAAGTAGGTGTTGGAGCCCTCTGCTGCTGCTGCTGTGGGCGGCTACTACCGCCAGATCTCTGGTGGCCATAATCTGATTGGCCAGTCCTAGCCCGCTTATTCTCTTGCTCCATGTCTTTCAACTTTTCTGACTCAATCTACCGGGCATGAACGATGAGGCTGGAGAGATCAATATCTTTTGTGAGCATCGCTGTCCTGCACTCCTTAAGTACCAGGTTTGATACTCCATTGACGAATTTAAGCATGCAAGACCTTGGCTCGGCTACCATCTCTAGAGCATACATTGATAACCGCGTGAACTCCAATGCATACTCCTCCACGGTCCTGTTACCCTGTTTCAAGTTCATGAACTCTATAACCTTATCCTCCCTTAACTCCCAGGGAAAGAATTTGTCTAAGAATGTTGTGGTGAACTCTTCCCACTCTACCGGTTCCGCTCCTACTGGTCTCCCTTCCTTCCACTGATCATACCAAATCTGTGCCACCCTTTTCAACTAGTAGGCTACTAGATCGACACTCTTCACGGAACTAACACCCATGATTCGGGTGATCTTTTGCACCGCATCTACAAACTCCTGTGGGTCCTCTCCCACCTTGGATCCATAAAAGGCTGAAGGGTTCATTCATGTGAAGTCCCAAACCCTAGCAGCTGCAACAGACTAGTTTGTGTTTATCGGAACCACCTACTGGTTCACTTGGTTAGTCATTGTATAAGCCAGCAGCTACATTGCCGCTCGGAATTCTACAGAGGACACTTGGTCATCCTGAGGGGCCACAGGAGCTGGTGGGGTAGGTCGGTTAGTGTTGCCAGCCCTTCTTCCGTTCCCTCTTCTTGGAGGCATAGTTTCACTGAAATGAAATAGAGCACGAGTTAGGAGAACATTTCTTGAATTGAACTTCAACATATGATAAGGAGTATGAACAAAAGGGAGTTTTTCTAATAACGTCTAGCCTCCCCTTCATAACTATGGCGCACTTCACACCCATGAAAAGGACTCTACTTGACGCGGCTTTCAGACATCATATGATACTCTAAACCTAGTGCTCTAATACCATATTTGTCACGACGTGAGTCTATACCCTGGATGAGACACGGTACTTGGAGTCAGAAGTACCCAAGCCAACCCATAGTCTATCATAACACTGGTAAACTGAGTAAATATATGTGGAGGCTTTAAACAATGAAATCATTTAAGAAAGATAAATTTGCTAAAAGTTCATACATCTGGAAAAAAACATACTGAATATTTGAGTCTATGTCTAAAAGCCATATTTTAATGATGAGTTGTTGGGACAAGCCCCCAGCTAACTCTAAAGTCTAATTGAGAGAAAATAACTAAAAAAATAAAAATCGTCCTCGAAACATAAGGATTCACCAACTGGAGTTGTTGATATCACATGAAGAAATCGACTAACAATGTTGAGGCTGAGAACCTGCGCCTATATCATGATAAGATACAGCATAGAAGGTATGCGTCAGTACTTTAAACATGCTAAGTAAGTGAGAGAAAATATAAACATGAAGAACAAGTAACTGAACTATAATGACATGTAATGACCAACTAAAATATTGAAAATTGAATAGCTAAAATATAACAGAGTTGGTCGAGAATGACCCTGACTGATGGTCATAGACATGCCCTGAATCTAAGATAGTGATCTGATCTAACTATATTGAATTGAGTAAATTTGAAACTGTACAGAGCTGAGTTAAACTGAAACTGTACTAACTAGTAGGAGACCTATAACTGACAAATAACCACGTGAGCTAGACATGGATTTCAATGTATACGCCCCATCGATAGGACTCAATATACCTTGCCACGGTATAAAGGCATGAGCTGGGTGATCAAAAGTCTGGGGCCATAAGGCCAATAAAATAACCTATGGTGGAAACGTAGTTCTGGAAACCTGGGTGCATTGGAACCCCGGTCTGCTAGGTGCTAAGTCTTAATCCTACTGGATAGTCCTAGTCTAACTACTAAGCTAATAGCTTGAAACTGGGGTCCAAGACTAAGTCAGGGATACTTATCTGGAAGTACCATAAGAGTCTTATCAGACTGGATTCTATAACTGGTGTTCTAAGATTGGTCAGGGTTGCTTATCTGGAAACGTCGTAACCGTCTAAAGAACAAACTAAACTGAAGTTGGTGGTTCTAAGATGGGTCAGAGCTGCTTATCTGGAAGCGTCGTAACAGTCAAAAGAACAAACTAATATCTAATAACTGATAATTAATTCTAATAACTAACACTTGGGAGGCACCACTAACACCTCAAGAAAAGATTATAATTAAACTGATCAGCTGACATTTTTGAAAATACTGAGTAGGCTAGTATTCTAACTAAAACTGGACTAGGATGAACTAACTGAGATAATCAACTTATATTAACAACATGGGAATCCTGAAATTGCTAGAATCTAGCAATATAATAACTAGTCAATTTTTCAAGACTCTAATTTACTGCATTCAAAAGCTAGGGCTAGAATTCATTTTACAGGAACAAGCATCAACATAGTCACAAAATAGTGGAAATATAACTATAATTAGCATGAATAATATTCCACATGATATAGATGTAATCTGGCTGAAAATTCTTTCCAAGTTTGAAAAGGGTAATCCTAGGAGCTTCTAAGCTACTTTTAATTATGTAAGTTTTCTTAAGCTCTTGAGATAATTTCACATTTGTGTATATTAATCTAGCATCGTCTGAATTACAGCGATAAGTCCTTATTTGCTTATAAGGCAGCACTCAGAGAGTTTCTCAATAGTTCCCAAGTTACAGAGCTCCAAGTCTCAGATCCTTAAGTTATGTCTTCATGTCCCTATGTTATGTTGAAATGTGCTATGCTAGTCTAAGAATTTTTCAAGAAATCATACTTTGAGAATCATGCTAATATCTCAGTCAAGTATTTGAAGTTTCATACAAGTCATTATGAGAATTTCTGATAAGAAGTGTTAATGTATATGATTTTCATAATATAACATATCATTGAATTCTTTCAATTATATATTCAAGTCGCACATCTATGTATTTAGCTCTTGTTGAGTTATTATTTGAATTTCCTAAATTCAGAGAAATGATTATCCCATGTACCAATGTCCCTAATGTCTAAGTAAGTATAAGCACATGCTATGATAATGATCAGTTAATGTCAAAACTTTGAATACTAGGAAGACTCCTAGAGGTCACTCGGTTAACTAAATACGAGTTTATATGTTATACAGAAATCTCATACGTTGTATGTCTACAGTTCAGCTCTCAGCCTTCTGTATGTGTTAAGTGTTATGATAAATAACTCCAAGTTCCAAGTTGTAAGTTCCATGTTTTCCTGCAAATAAGACAAATAAATTAAGAAATATATGTGCTCATCGAAGTGATAAGTTTGATAACAAAATTTTAGTGTATAGTTATCGGTACATATGAAGGAACCACCCTGTGGGTAGTGTGTATATATATATATATGTAGTTCCTAGATGTTTAGGATTGTATAGAAATGAAAATCTATGTGCTTCTACTCAAGCGATACATTAAATTGGTAAGATTATTTGTAGGACATTGCTTGTAAGCCTACTAAAGTTCTTACGTTGTCTAAACCTCCTGAAGGTCCGTCAAGTCACGGAGCCGACATGTTTGTATATAATTTGACAATTTTATGTGATATATGCACATATTTGCTAATTTTGCATGGTATATGTGCTCACTTGCATTATATGTTACGAAAGAGACTTATTACGGCCACAGATTTAGCATTTGTTATTTCAATGTCATATGTGTTTAATTGACTCAGTATAAGCTCTATCGGCTTCGTTCATCATTATGATTGACATACTTTTATTTTACCCTAGTATGGTACATCGGCTGGAGATATTTTTATTTATCCTCGATATGGTACATCGGTTGGAGATATTTTTACTTTACCCCGGTATGGTACACCGACTGAAGATATTTATATTTTACCCTGGTGTGGTACACCGGCTGGAGATATTTTTATTTTACCCCGGTGTGGTACATTAGCTGGAGGCATTTTTACATGAATTTTATGGTCGGCTAGCCGCCGGCATTACAGTTATAACTTTGCTTATGCATTGCTTGGTTGCATTTGCACTTCAGTATTGAGTTATTGTCAGGTTTCAGTTTTCAGGATTCCAGGTTGTTACTATTCCGTATTTTTGGCTCAGTTATCATTGTTATCTTATATATTTACAGTTTTCAGCCTTATATACCAGTACATTTCATTCGTACTGACGCCCCTTCGCCTGGGGACCTGTGTTCGTGTCGTAGCTGCAGGCAGAGGCCGGAATTGCCAGTTGCAGTAGCAGTTCGCGAGATCAGGGATGTGTTGGTATGCTCCTTCTTCCTGGATCTAGGGCTTAGTTATTTTAGCTTGAGTTTTGAGTTATAGTTACGAGTAGGTCGGAGCCCTGTTCCGACCATCAGTTCAGTTTACTCTTTGAAGGCTTTGTGGACTTACTATGTATAGTATTATTTACTTTGTGGACTTGTCGTCTCTCCGTTTCTTATTTTAGCATTGTCATGGCCATATCGGCATTTCAATTATTTATTTGTGGTAGTTAAGACCTTATTGGTCTAGATGTTTACTCCAGTTGATTGTGACATATGGCCTGGAAGGCCTAGGTGTTATAGCTACAGATTCTATATAGTAGGCTTCCCGTTCAGTCAGGTATCAAGAGCCAGTCGCGCCCTCCCCTAGTTTTGGGGCGTGACAAACTTTGTATTAGAACGAAGTCGTGTCCTAGGAAGTCCACAAGCCATGTCTAATAGAATCTTTGTTATGGGTATGTTGTGCACCATACTTATAATCAGGAGGCTATAGGGCATTTAGGAGTTGTTTCACTTTGTTCATTAATAGATCGTGCTATAGAGCAAAGATGTAAGAGGTGTTTAAAATCTAAATCGTGCCGATATTTTAGAATTCCCTTGCAGTAGGGAAGATGGCTACGAGATTTATTGGAATTGATGCTGGAAGAAGGTCCCAGTCGCCGTCCTGCCAATATGAGAGATAGATTAAAGGCTCAAAGTGAGTGTTTTTACTCCCCGTGTTACAGTTCTTCTAGTTCCAGTTAGAACTACCATGGGAAGGGATTCGACCCCTTATGTTATCCTAGTTCCGGTAGAGCCAGGAGGAGGTAGAGTTGTTTATCCTCTAGTTTTAGGTATATCAAAGGGATGAGATCTTGAGAAAGCATTTCAAATGTTAACCCGAATAGTGACATATCAAAAATTAGTTGTTAAAATTAATGGCAGGGTCTGGGGGAATACATCTATGAGCTCTAGTGTCTGTGGGTTTTGATCCTAAATCCCCTAGCCTTTACGGATTAGTAATTACCACGAGAACTTCAACGGGTTCGAGTTTGTTAAACCCTCGAAGCCAAAGATCAGACCCAGGAGTTGAAACAGAGAAAAATAAAAAATTTGCACCAGGTCACAGAACGAGTCATTATGTGATCCGTGGGGAGGACCATGAGTCGTGAGGTGACTCGTGGTAAGGGCTGGCTTGAGTTAAAGGAATTTTTAAGGGAGTCGTCGTGGTCAAGCCCCATGACTCATCAGATCAGCCGTGGCCAAGGAATTTAAAAAGGGGGAAATGTGAGTCAATGCTCCTAACGGATAGGTTACATGAATCGTGGTCAGTCACTATGATTTGTTGAGTGGCTCGTGGTCATCAGGAAGATAATGAGTTAGGGTTGAGGCATTGGAAGTGACGAATGGTGACCATGAGTTGTGGTCACCAGTTACGACTAATGGGATGGCCCGTTACAAGTTCCATGCAAAATTTGGCAGTGACCCATCTACCAAAGTGACGACTTGTGCAAGGTGGCAACGACTCGTTAGGTCCCTCGTGGGGACTTACGAGCAGTTATTATCTGCTAAGTTTTTAAGGGTATTTTCATCATCTCTACGCTCTAAGGTCCTATACTACATAATTTTAAGTAAATTTCAGAGTGTATTAAGATAGGTTAAGTCATTCTAACCTATTCCAAACCCATGCATGCAAGTTAGAGAGAGTTAGAGAGAAGATCAAGCCTTATCTCTTCCAATTCTTCTCAATTTCTTCTTGGTAAATTAGGAAAGTGTAAGAATCAGCTATACTCAGGTATGTAGGGTTATGAGTGGGTATTTTCGTTCACACCCATTCCCAACCTCTCCTAATTCATGAAATTTTCTTTAAAAAACTTGATCGGGTTTTATCTCAAATCTTGTGGAATTTTAATGATCTATTCATGGGTTATTACTTCTCATATTTTACATCATATTTTATGAATCATGAGTATATTTTACAACTAATTCGATTATAAATTTATCTATTTCAATTTCTATTAAATTATGCCTAATTATGCATGCTATATGATGAATTGAGTCATGATCTTTACCTCTATTTTTTATATTCATAAACCCATCATGAGTTATGAGTAATAATATGGATTTATTCAAATTCCCATCATGAATTTATGATTTAAATAGCCTATACATGATATGCAAGTATGCATGAACCTCATGATTTTACTAATTATGTTTTTGACCGACTCACGGGCCTTACCCTCATGGCTAGTTCACGTATTTACAAGCATGTGTATGATTATCATGATTTATCTATCCCATGAATCTTATGTATATTACACTATGAGCACTATATATGTTTTCATTTATAAGAATCTCCCATTGTTCTGCATGTTTTATGCATTATAATGTTTATGTTATTCTGGCTCTGGTGATGATTTATAAAGTTTCTCTTATGACTATGGTAATGAATGGATTACGAATGATTTGAAAACCTTGAGCCTTATGTTATCTTATGATAATTATGTTATGAGCATGTTGTCCCACTCTTGTGATCTCTTATGAGCTTTTATGTATTATWTAAATWTCTGTTTTACTTACMTTGCATACTCGGTACATTCCACATACTGACCGCATACTCTATGTTGTATCATTTCATGATATAGGCTCCGATCTTTAGACCCAGCATCGTCAGTATTTCATCTTGTATTTTAGCATCCAGTTCGTGGGTGAGTCCTCATTCTCCGAGGACTAGTTGATATCAGTTGTCTTTTTCATGTTTAGTTTTCTAGACTTTTCATGTTAGTTGGGGGTTTTGTCCCATCAACCCATCGGATACGTTAGAGGCTGTCAGACTATATATAGTATTTAGCTGATATGTATGGAGTATGTTCCGCTTACCATGTTATGTTATGTTTATGCTTCCTCTATGGCGTTATGTTATGCATTACTCTTTTTTGATATTGAGTCGGATGTATGTTCATGCCATGAGTCGACTTGGAGTCTCTCGAGGCTCCTTGTCCCGTGATACGATCCGGGTCCATGCTCAGGTCATGACAGAATTAGTAAGTTTTTATACCTAAAGCAGGGTAGCATGAGTATTCACGAATATAGTCTCAAGTTTAATTCTTTGGCCCAATATGTTTCAGATAGGGTGCGAAATATGAGGGATAGAATATATCGATTGTATTAGGTTTGGGACCCCATCTGGTCTGAGAGTGTTTGGGAATGTCTACCCAGACAAAAATGACTACTGCTCGGATTCTAGTATTTTCTCAAAAGATGGACGATCTCTCCCAAGTACTGACAAAGAAGTAGAACATAGTAAGAAGACAGGGTCGACGAGACTATTTAAGGACCCTCGTAGTGCTTGGAGACCCCGGCTAGCCAGAAATTCAGTTTCTCATTGAGATTCAGTCTCTACTTTTTCCCTAGATTTGACTACAGTTTCTTTTAGCCCCCATTTCCAAGATAGGAAATGATAGGCCATGATTGTGGTATTGCTGCTTTTTTAGCTGGTTCTAGGCACTATATATGTTTTGGGAGTAATATGTAACACCGAGTAGCTTTGGGGCCCAGGTTTTGCCCCGAATCTCAAAACTATGTGCCACCATAGGACATGATGGGACCTCCCTTGAGATTGTACCCTTTTCCCAAATGGGCCTTCCATGTGTGATATCACACATTTCATGGTTCTACCCTTGGCAAGGTACGAACACCCTCCCGACTAGGGATTTACATGTTGGACTCCATGTGTGCTCATATGGGGTATGTCGGTTATAAGAATCTGCCATTGTTCTGCATGTTTTATGCATTATTATGTTTATGTTACTCTTTGGCTCAGGTGATGATTTATAAAGTTTCTCTTATGACTATGGTAATGAATGGACTACGAATGATTTTAAAACCTTGAGCCTTATGTTATCTTATGATAATTATGTTATGAGCATGTTGTCCCACTCTTATGATCTCTTATGAGCTTTTGTGTATTATTCCAATGTCCAATTTACTTACCTTTTATACTTGGTACATTTCACGTATTAACCGCATACTCTATGTTGTATCATTTCATGATACAGGCTCCGATCTTCAGACCCAGCACAGTCAGTAGTTCATCTCGGAGTTTAGCATCCAGCTTGTGGGTGAGTCCTCATTCTCCGAGGACTAGTTGATATCAGTTGTCTTTTTCATGTTCAGTTTTCTATATTTGTCGGGTTAGTTGGGGATGTTGTCTTATAAACCCATCGGATACATTAAAGGCTTTCAGACTATATGTAGTATTCAGTTGTTATGTATGTAGTATGTGTTGCTTACCATGTTATGTTATGTTTATGCTTACGCTATGTCATTATGCTACGCATTCCGCTTTATTGATATTGATTTGGATGTATGTTCATGTCATGGGTCGACTTGGAGTATCTGGGGGCTCCTTGTCCCGTGTTACGATCCAGGTCCATGCTTTGGTCGTGACAAACTTGGTATCAGAGCCATAGGTTGAAGTGTTTTAGGGTGTATGAAAGCCGCGTTGAGTAGAGTCTTTTTCATGGGTGTGAAGAGCACCACACTTATGACGAAAAGGCTACAAGACATTTAGGAAATGTTCCCTTCTTTCATGATCTATGTCATGCGATTAAATGTCTCCATGTCCTTCTAATTCGTGCTATTCGTGATTGCAGAATCATGGATCCCCACAGAGTAAATGGTAGGGGGAATGGGAATGGATAAGACCATGAGGATGGCAACGGAAACGGGCACCAGCAGGCCCCACCAGTTCAGGATCACCATGCACCAGAGCCGGTTGCCCATGTTGAGTTTCGGGCAGCTGTTCAGATGCTCACATAGGCTTTGACCTCTTAGGTCAATCAACAGGCAGTTGCGCACGTTCTGCAAAATTGTAATGCAGCAGTGGCTCGAATCAGGGATTTCTTGAGAATGAACCTGCCGGAGTTCTTTGGGTCGAAAGTTGATGAGGACCCTCATGAATTCATCGATGAGATTCTAAAGATCAATCAGGTCATAGGGGTAAATAATGGGAAGTGCGTTGATTTGGCCTCTTATCAGCTGAAAGAGGTTGCACATATTTGGTTTAAACAGTGGAAAGATAGTAAAGCGGTAGGAGTAGTCCCTATCGGTTGGGAAGAGTTCCAAGAAACCTTTTTAGATTGGTTCTTCCCTCATGAAATGAGGGAACTGAAGGCATCCGAGTTTGTAAATTTTAATCAAGGTGACATAATGGTTCAGGAGTACGCTCTGGAGTTCAGCCATTTATCCAGGTATGCACCAGAGTTAGTGCAGACCAGAGGGATCGTGTGAGCCGATTTGTGCATGGAGTGGCGGACTACCTGGATAAGGAATGTAGGATTTCCATGATGCATCAAGACATAGATTTCCCTGCATGGTGTTACATGCCCATCAAATGGAGATAGTGTACCAGAGGCAGAGAGAGGCCAAGATGGCTAGGACAGATAATTACAAGATTTCTCAGCCTAGATTTGGGGGCAGACAGATAATTACAAGATTTCTCAGCCTAGATTTCATAGGTCTTTTGTTCCAGCACAATCATTAGCTAGCGCACCATTTAGATCACGAGGTGATAGGAGGAGCAGGAATTCATATTTGAGGGGTCAGGGTAGCATGCAGATAGAGCACACTTTCCCAGCCTATGAAAGGGGCGGCAAAAATCACCCGAGGAGGTGCCCAGTTGGCTCGGATGCTTGTTTCGGGTGTGGCAAACCCAAACACAGACTCAATGATTGCCCTTCGGCCATATCAGGGGGTGGAAGAGACCGCATACCAGCTACTAGTTCAGCCACTCCAGCAGCACGTCCCTCCCATCAGGGCGCTTCGACTAGTTCAGCTAGCAGTTAGCGCCAGAATAGGTTCTATGCCCTTGCCACCCGTCAGGAGCAGGAGACTTCACTGAATGTGGTTACTGGTATGTTACGAGTGTTTCACCTTGATTCTTATACTTTGTTAGATCCATGGGCTACCTTGTCTTTTGTGACACCTTATATTTCTAGTATCTTTGGAGTCAATCTCGAAATTCTGTCGGAACCATTCTCCGTCTCTACTCCCGTTGGTGATTCAGTTGTAGCTAGAGGGGTGTATAGAGGTTGCCCGATCACAATATTGCATAAAGTCACCTCCACAGACCTTGTAGATTTAGCCATGAATGACTTTGATATTATTCTCGGTATGGATTGGTTGTATGCATGTTATGCTTCTATTAACTGTAGAACCCGTGCAGTGGAGTTTCGCTTTCCGAGTGAGTCAGTATTAAAATAGAAAGGTAGTTAGGCCATGCCTGTAGGTCATTTTATCTCCTATCTTAAGGCCAGGAAGATGATTTCCAAGGGTTGTATATATCATCTAGTTAGGGTTAAGGATGTTGAGTCCGAGACCCCGACTATCCAGTCAGTTTTTGTAGTGTGTGAGTACCCAGAAGTATTCCCTGATGATTTATCGGGTGTTCCTCCAGAGAGGGAAATTGATTTTGGTATTGACCTTCTTCTCAACATGCAGCCTATATCTATTCCTCCCTACAAAATGGATCCAGTCGAGCTAAAGGAGTTGAAGGAAAAGTTGAAGGACCTGTTAGATAAGGGTTTCATCAAACCAAGCAAGTCTTCATAGGGTTCACCAGTTTTATTTGTTTGAAAGAAGGATGGTTCCCTTGGGATTTGCATTGATTATCGGCAATTGAAAAAAGTCACCGTCAAGAACCGGTATCCTTTACCCAGGATTGATGATTTATTTGACCAGCTTCAGGGTGCCAAGTGCTTTTCGAAGATAAATCTCACATCCGGGTACCATCAGCTTAGAGTTCGGGAGAGCGACATCCCGAAGACAGCCTTCAGGACGCAGTATGGTCACTATGAGTTTGTAGTTATGTCTTTTTGACTAACGAATTCTCCTATAGCTTTTATGGACTTGATGAACAGGGTGTTCAAGAAATACCTGGACATGTTCGTGATTGTGTTTATTGACGACATCTTGATATACTCTCGGAGCAAGGAGGAGCATGCCGCTCATCTGAGAGTAGTGTTGCAGACTCTCAAGGATCGCCAATTATATGAAAAATTCAGAAAGTGCGAGTTTTGATTAAACTTAGTGGCATTTTTGGGCCACGTAGTATCAAGTGAGGGTATAAAGGTGGACTCTCAGAAAATAGAAGCAGTGAAGAATTGGACTAGACCAGTGAATCCTTCGGAAATTCGAAGCTTCTTGGGTTTAGCTGGATACTATCGAAGATTCATGGAAGGTTTCTAATCGATTGCAGAACCTTTGACCAAATTGACCCAAAAGAAGGTGAAACTCCAATGGTCAGAGGCTTGCGAAAAGAGCTTCCAAGAGTTGAAGACTCGACTTACTTCAGCACCAGTGTTAACCCTAGCAGAGGGTACCGATGGGTTCGTGGTGTATTGTGATGCATCAAGGATCGGACTTGGGTTTGTATTGATGAAGCACGAAAAGGTTTATAGCATATGCCTCCAGACAGCTAAAGGTCCATGAGAAGAATTACCCGACCCATGATCTTGGATTGGTCGCGGTGGTATTCGCGTTGAAGATATGGAGACATTGTTGGTACGGGGTTCATGTGGATGTGTTTACGGACCATAAGAGTTTACAATATGTGTTTACACATAAGGATCTCAATCTTTCACAAAGGAGGTGGTTGGAGCTACTCAAGGACTATTATATGAGTATCCTTTACCATCCGGGCAAGGCCAATGTAGTAGCGGACGCACTTAGTAGACTCTCTATGGATAGTGTCTTTCATTTGGATGAGGGGAAGAAGGAGTTGGTGAAGGACGTACATCGACTCGCAAGTTTGGGAGTTAGGTTGGTTGACTCGATCGATGGGGGTTTTATTGTTCAGAACGGATCAGAATCTTCTTTGGTGACTAATGTAAAATCTAGACAAGATGAGGACCCAATTTTGGTAAAGTTGAAGGAAGAGGTTCAAGACTAGAAGGTAGAGGTCTTCTCCAAAGGGGGAGATGGTGTGCTTCGGTACCAAGGTCGCTTATGTGTTCCAGATGTTGATGATTTGAGGAGCCGGATGTTGCACGAGGCTCACTGATCTAGGTATTCGATCCATCCAGGTGCCACCAAGATGTACCGTGACTTAAGGAAAGTCTATTGGTGGAATGGCATGAAGAAGGATATCGCAGAATTCGTAGCTAAGTGTCCAAACTGTCTGCAAGTAAAGGTTGAGCATCAGAGACCGAGAGGCATGCATATCAGTATTCCTACTTGGAAATGGGAAGAAATAAACATGGACTTCATCACAGGGTTGCCTCGCACTCGTCGACAATGTGACTCCATCTGGGTTGTAGTAGTCAGGTTGACCAAGGCTACTCATATTCTACCTATCAAAACCACGGATTCGGTGGAGGATTATGCAAAACTATATATCTGGGAGCTAGTTAGATTGCATGGAGTGCCCTTGTACACCATATCAGACAGAGGCACCCAATTTACCTCTCAGTTTTGGAAGTTGTTTCAAAAAGAACTTGGTACTTAGATTAAGCTCAACAAGGAATTTCACCCGCAAATGGATGGTCAAGCATGCATGCAAACTCGATAAGAGGCAAATGATCCCAACTACCTTTGAAGTCCATTACGCAAGCTCTCAACATGTCCTTGAGAGTCTGAATTGTCCTCTCTACTTGACCATCCGTCTGCGGGTGAAACGCCATGCTAAGCTTAACCTGAGTACCAAGTCCTTTTTGAAACAACTTCCAAAATTGAGAGGTAAATTGGGTACCTTTGTCTGATATAATGGACAAGGGAACTCCATGCAGTCGAACTAGCTCCCTGATATATAGTTTTGCATAATCCTCCGTCGAATCTGTGGTTTGACTGGTAGAAAATGAGTGTCCTTTGTCAACCTGTCTACCACAACCCAAATAGAGTCATATTGTCGACAAGTGCGAGGAAACCCTGTTATGAAGTACATATTGATTTCTTCCCACTTCTAAGTAGGAATACCGATTTCCTGAAGCCCACCTCCAGGTCTCTAATGCTCAACCATTACTTGCTGACAGTTTAGACACTTAGCTACGAACTCTGCGATGTCCTTCTTCATGTCATTCCACCAATAGACTTCCCGTAAGTCACGGTAAATCTTGGTGGAACTTGGATGGATGGAATACCTGGATCCATGAGCCTCGGCAACATCTGGCTCCTCAAATTATCCACATCCGGAACACATAAGCGACCCTGATATTGAAGCACACCATCTCCCCCTTTGGAGAAGACCTCTACCTTCTGATTCGGAAAGGCTTCCTTTAACTTTACCAAATTCGGGTCTTCATCTTGCCTAGCCTTTACATCAATCACCAATGAGAATTCTGATTCATTCTGAACAACAACACCGCCATCGGTCTAGTCAACCAACCTAACTCCCAAACTTGCGAGTCGATGTACATCTTTCACCAGCTCCTTCTTCCCCTCATCCACATGGGACACACTCTCCATAGAGAGTCTGCTAAGTGCATCTACCACTATATTGGCCTTACCCGGATGGTAAAGCACACTCATATCGTAGTCCTTGAGCAGCTCCAATCACCCCCTTTGCCGAAGATTGATATCCTTCTAGCTAAACACATATTGTAAACTCTTATTGTCTGTAAACACATCCACGTGAACCCCATACAAATAATGTCGTCATATCTTCAAGGCGAATACCACGGCGGCCAACTCAAGATCATGGGTTGGGTAGTTCTTCTCATGAACTTTTAGCTATTTGGAGGCATATGCTATAACTTTCCTGTGCTGCAGTAACACACACCCAAGTCCGATCCTTGAAGCATCACAATACACCACAAACACATCAGTACCCTCCGGTAGAGTTAACACCGGTGCTGAGGTAAGTCAAGTCTTTAACTCTTGAAAGCTCTTCTCACAAGCCTCCAACCATTGGAACTTCACCTTCTTCTTGGTCAATTTGGTCAAATATGTGGCAACCGATGAGAAACCTTCAACGAATCTTCGATAGTAGCCGGCTAAACCCAAGAAGCTCTGAATATCTGAAGGGCTCACTAGTCTAGGCCAACTCTTTACCGCTTCTATTTTCTGAGAATCCACCCTTATGCCTTCGTATGATACTATATGGCCCAAAAATGCCACTGAGTTCAACAAAAACTCACACTTTCTAAATTTGGTATACAATTGGCGATCCTTGAGAGTCTGTAGCTGTATTCTCAAATGAGCGGCATGCTCCTCCTTGCTCCGAGAGTATATCAGGATGTCATCAATAAACACAATCACCAACATGTCAAAGTATGGCTTGAACACCCTATTCATCACATCCATAAAAGCTGCAGGAGCATTTGTTAGTCCAAAAGACATAACTACAAACTCATAATGACCATACCGCGTCCTGAAGGCTGTCTTCGGGATGTCGCTCTCCCAAACTCTGAGCTGATGGTACCCGGATCTAAGATCTATCTTCGAGAAACACTTGGCACCCTGAAGTTGGTCAAATAAATCATCAATCCTAGGTAGAGGATACTTGTTCTTGATGGTGACCTTGTTCAACTGCCGATAATCGATACACATGCGAAGAGAACCATCTTTTTTTTGGACAAAGAAAACTGGCGCACCCCATGGGGACTTGCTCGGTCTAATGAAATCTTTATCCGGTAGGTCCTTAAACTTCTCTTTCAACTCCTTTAGCTCAGCTGGAGCCATTCTATAGGGAGGAATAGATATAGGCTGCATGTCAGGAAGAAGGTCAATACCAAAATCAATCTCCCGCTCGGGAGGGATTCCTGGTAAATCATCTGGAAAGACCTCAAGATACTCACATACTACTGGTATAGACTGGATAGTCGGGGTCTCAGATGTCGCATCCTTAACCCTAGCTAGATGTTACACACAACCTTTGGAAATCATCTTTCAGGCATTAAGGTAGGAAATGAAACGACCTACAGGCACAGCTGAACTACCCTTCCACTCTATGACTGGCTCACCCAAAAATCTGAACTCTACTGCCCAGGTTCTATAATTAACTGAGTCATAACATGCAAATAGCCAATCCATGCCGAGGATAACATTGAAATTGGTCTTGGCTAACTCTATCAAATCTGCTAAGGTGACTTTTTGAAGGACTGAGACCAGGCAACCTCTATACACCCATGTAGCTATTACTCAATCCCCTACCGGAGTAGAAACTGAGAAGGGTTCTAACAAGACTTTGGGACTGACTCTGAAGCTACTAGCCACATAAGGTGTCACAAAAGACAAGGTAGCCCCCGGATCTATCAAATCATAAACATAAAGATGGAAAACTCGTAACATACCAGTGACCACATCTGGGGAGACCTCCAGCTCCTAGAGGATGCTAATGCATAGAATCTGTTCTGGTGTTGACCGCCACCTATGCTGGTAGATGCCCCCTGATGTGTTGAGCATGCTGGTGGGGTTGTGGAACTAGAAGCTGCACCTCAGCCCCCATCATGATCCTGTCTCTCTGATAGGCAATCTCTTAGCATGTTTCCGGGCTTTCCATACTTAAAACCAGAACCTAAACCAGCCAAGCACTGGCTAGTATACCCCCGACCACATCTGCGCCAAGATGGGATACTAGAATCTGCAGATCTGCTTCTCTGACCCCTAGAGCCTGATGCACTCCCCCTCTGATCGTGCCTCGGTCTAGATGGCACACTCAATGATGAAGATGTTGGGGTTGATCACCTCTGGTGGGTCTACTGTCAGTGCCCATTACCTGACCTCGGCTGTGAGAATCTGTGACTATCAGTCCTGGCCCTCTTGGCCTCTTTCTCCCTCATATGAGCTGCCTTCATCTGTTGGGCGTACAAGACTATCCGAGAGAAATCCATATCCTGATGGAGCATGGTCCTTGTCCAAATAACCTGCCACACCATGAACGAACCTGCTCACCCGCGCCCTCTAATCGGCCGCTAACTCTAGGGCATACTTTGATAGGAGAGTGAACACAAGGGCATACTCCTGCACCATCATTCTGTGTTGCTTAAGATTCACAAACTCAGCTGCCTTCAACTCCCTCATCTCACGAGGGAAGAACCGATCTAAGAACACAACATAGAACTCCTCCTACGTGACCTGGCCGGCTCCAACGGTCCTACTATCTTTCCATTGACGAAACCAGATGTGTGAGACCCTTTTCAACTGATATGAGGCCAACTCCGCACACTCAAATCCATTCACCCCCATGACTTGGGTGATTTTCACAATCTTATATATGAGCTCATGCGGGTCTTCATCTACTTTTGACCCGAGGAACTCTGGCGGGTTCATTCTCAGGAAATCCCTCACTCGAGCCGCCATCGCATTGTCATTTTGCGAGACATGTGCAACTGCTTGTTGATTGACCTGAGCAGTCAAGTCCTGCACAAGCATCTGAATAGCTGCCCGAAACTCAGCATGGGCAACCGGCTCTAGTGCATGGTGCTCCTGGACTGGTGGGGCCTGCTGGTGCCCACTTCCGTTGCCATCCTTATGGTCGTCTCCATTTCCATTCCTCCTACCATTTACTCTTTGGAGATCCATGATTCTACAATCGCAAATAGCCCAAATTAGAAGGATAGGGAGACTTTTCATGGAACGAAGTAAATCATGAAAAAAGGGAACATTTCCTAAACGTTTCGTAGCCTCTTCGTCATAAGTGTGGCGTGCTTCACATCCATGATAAAGACTCTACTTAATGCAGTTTTCAGACACCCTAGGACACTTCAAACCTATTTCTCTGATATCAAGTGTCACGACTCGAACAGAGGCCCGAATCGCAACACGGGACAAGGAGCCCCAAGAGACTCCAAGTCGAACGATGACATGAACATACATCTAACTCAACCGATAAAACTGAAGAATTAACAAGATAATTATAGCGGAAGTCTAAATTAAACATAACATCATAATACACAATTTTAAGTTGAATACATCCTTTGTTCGAAAAGCCTCTAAACATGACGAGTTGATGGGATAAGTTCCCAACTAACTCAATAAAGTGGATACTGAAAATACATAAAGGAAATCCAAATAAGTCTAGTCCTCAGGATATGAGGACTCATCAACAACGTAAGATGCTAACTCTAAAGACTAACTATTAATGGGGTTGAGCTTGAGAGCCGCGTCCTGTATCATGAAATGATACGGCATAAAGTATATGGTCAATACGTAGAATGTACTGAGTATGCAAGGTAGGTAAAACAGCTTAAGTAAATAAAATAATTTAAAGACATGCATAATGTAAATCATAAACGATAAGAATCCGAGAGTAGGCTTTGCATGCATTCTTTCTAAAATCGTGATCTAATCAGAACATAACATAACATCATAACTGAATCGATTGACTCAAAGCTGAAATCTGATAGTCATGAGTAAAATCAAACATTGAGTCAAACCTGTTTCAGAACATATATAGGTATAGTAATCTCATGAATGATAAACATGCATAACTGAAATTATGAGGAACAATGGGAGACTTGTCTTTTAACTGACATAACATGATAGAGCTTACATGGTCCCAACTATCATACTCAAGCAGGTAGAGTCGTACAAAGCCTTGCCAGGGTTAGGGACGATACCATGATATCGATATCAAGCTCATGGGCCAATAAGGCTGGGAATAGCTCACAAGGGAGGTCTAGGAGTAGTATATATATGTATAAACCTGTGTTGGCGCGTAGTTCTGAGGCATAGGGTGATCGACCATTAGCCTACTCGGTGCTAGACACTACTCCCAAAACATGCATATGCTCTCCATCATTTTTCAATGAAGCTCAACATCGTCTATTGACGAAGCTCAGTAATCAAATACATCTCAATTATGAAACCATGCATATGAGAAGGTTTAACTCAAACCATACCACTAACTGAAAGATAATTGGGAGTCTTCGCTCCAAAATCATGTGGTAAGCTTTATTCGAGAAATCATAAATCATACTTGAACGTGTGGTCATTGCCCAATATTTTCTCATACTTGATAATACTCAATTCACATTGAAAACATGATTATTAACATGGGTAGCTTCAAAATATGCTTTTCATCATAACACCTTATCATAATCATACATTCATCACAAATCTCTTCTTTTATGAACTTCTCATCAATGGGCTTTTTTATTCATAATACTTGAAACATGATTTTAATTGAAAACATTACAAAACTTTCCCATGCTTCATAATTCAATAGTAGAAACATATTTAAATCATACCCATGTATAGAATTTAGGAAATTCATGCATTGGGTTAAAACCCTATAGATTAAACATAGAAATTTCATGATTTAGAGAGAGATTGGGCATGGTTGTGAAAGCATTCACCCATTCATAACCCTACTACTTGATTAAGACTGATTCTTACACTTTTCTGATTTCCCAAGAGGAAATTGAAAAGAATTTGAAGAAGAACAAGCTTGATCACCCCCTCTAACCTTCTATCTTTGCATGCATGAATAAATATGTCCTAAAAATGAATTTAACCCTCTTAAAAACATCATTAAGAACTTAAAACGACGTAGTTTATGCCTTAGAATCTTAGGAATTACGGAAAATCCCTTACTAAATTCGCAGAAAATAACTGCCCGGTAGTCCCCACGAGGGACATAACAACTCATCTCTCTGGCCATGACTCGTGGCATGATTCGTGAAGTACACTGCTAGTCAAGTCTGTTGGGCTCATCGGGGGTTACTCCACAATTCGTTACTGGTGTACAACTCGTGGTCACCACTCGTTATGTACACTGCCATGGATTTTTGCTTTTACTTCACCATGCTTCTCACGACCCTCCCCACGAATCATGGTGACTGACCACAACTTGTGGGGTCCTTCTGTTAAGTACACTGCCCTCTTCCTTCTCTTTTCTCACTAATCACTCCCCACGGTTGACCTAACAAGTCGTGGGTCCTGACCACGACTCGTGATCACGTCCGTGGGGATCCCATTTTCCAAATTTCAACTCATCACCTAGCCTCACCACGAGTCATACCATGACTCGTGATCTACTCCCACGGGTCACCTCACGACCCATCAAAGGATGATGATGCTAGTTTTTAAATTTTTCTCTGTTTAAACTCCCTGGTCTGATCTTTGGGCTTCCGAGGTATAACAGTTCAGCTCATATGGGACAGGTTGAAAATAGCTCAAAGTAGCCAAAATTCCTATGCCGATGTGAGAAGGAGGGAATTAGAATTCGAGGTGGATGATTGGGTGTTTCTGAAGGTATCTCCCATGAAGGGAGTGATGCGGTTTGGAAAGA
>JACEIK010001091.1:193720-235441 GCA_018107945.1 Datura stramonium
CTACCTGATTGAGACTGATTCTTACACTTCTCTGATTTCCCAAGAGGAAATTGAAAAGAATTTGAAGAAGAACAAGCTTGATCACCCCCTCTAACCTTCTATCTTTGCATGCATGAATAAATATGGCCTAAACATGAACTTAACCCTCTTAAAAGACATCATTCAGAACTTAAAACGATGTAGTTTATTCCTTAGAATCTTAGGAATTACGGAAAAGCCCTTACTATATTCGCATAAAATAACTGCCCGGTAGTCCCCATGAGAGACCTAATGACTCGTCCTCTCTGGTCATGACTCGTGGCATGATTTGTGAAGTACACTGCTATTCAAGTCTTCTGGGATCATCACAGGTTTCTCCACGATTCGTTACTGGTGACTACGACTCGTGGTCACCACTCATTATGTACACTGCCATGGATTTTTGCTTTTACTTCACCATGCAGCTCACGACTCTCCCCACAAATCAAGGTGAATGACCACGACTCGTGGGGTCCTTCTGTTAAGTACACTATCCTCTTCCTTCTCTTTTCTCACTCATCACTCCCCACGACTGACCTAACAAGTCGTGGGGCCTGACCACGACTCGTGGTCACGTCAGTGGGGATCCCATTTTCCAAATTTCAACTTATCATCTGGGCCTCACCACGAGTCACATCACAAATCATGTTCTGCTCCCACGGGTCACCTCATGACCCCTCATGTGCCTGATGCCAGTTTTAAAATTTTTCTTCATTTAAACTCCTTGGTCTGATCTTTGGGCTTCCAGGGTATAACAGTTTAGCTCATACAGGACAGGTTGTTAATAGCTCAAAGTCGCCAAAATTCCTATGGCGATGTGAGGAGGAGGGAATTAGAATTCAAGGTGGATGATTGGGTGTTTCTGAAGGTATATCACATGAAGGGAGTGATGCGCTTTGAAAAGAAAGGAAAACTCAACCCCCGTTATGTTGGCCCCTATCGGATTGTGAAACGGGTTGGTAAGGTGGCATACGAATTAGAGTTTCTCTCAGAGTTAGCTTATTTGCATCTTGTATTCCATGTATCGTTCTTAAAGAAGTGATTGGGTGATCCAGTCTTAGTTGTCCCAGTGGACAGTGTTGGTGTGAAAGACAGCCTTAGTAATGAGGAGGTTCCAGTAGAAATACTGGATCGTGAGGTTCGAAGGCTAAGGAACAAGAAAGTAGTTTCAGTCAAGGTTATATGGAGGAATCAACAGGTTGAAGGAGCTACGTGGGAAGCTGAAGCGGATATGATGGCTAAATACCCCCATTTATTATCTACCGGCTCAGTTCCAGCTTGAGCTATCAGTTTTGCTCTCAAACTCTATTTAGTTTTCATGTTCATCTTATGTGCCCAAGTTTCTTTTATGTATATGGATGTATGTATTATTCGCGAAATTAGTTCAGCTATGTAGTTTGAATCGGAGAGAGTCATTCCATCAGTTTTCATCTTAAATGATCAGTATTTGAATATGATGATTGCATTTCTCTTCTTTTCTGTATGATTTTCAACATTCGAGGATGAATGTTCCCAAGGGGAAGATATTGTTATGCCCCGAAAGCCCAAAGATCAGACCTAGGAGTTAAAAGGGAGAAAACTAAAAATTTTGGACCAAGTTACAAAATGAGTCATTTTGTGACCCGTGGGGAGGACCACATGTCATGAGGTGACTCGTGGTAAGGGTTGGCTTGTGTTAAAGAAATGTTAGAAGGGAGTTGTCATGGGCATGACCACGAGTCATGGTTAGGCCCCACGACTCATCAAGTCAGTCGTGGCCAAGGAATTTAAAAAGGGTAAAAATGTGAGGTAGTGCCCCCTAACGGATAGGTTCCACAAGCATGGTCAGTCACCACGATTCGTTGAGTGTCTTTTGGTCATCAGGAAGATAATGAATTAGGGTTGAGGTAGTGGAAGTGACGAATGGTGACCACAAGTTGTGGTCACCGGTAATGACTCGTGGAATGGCCCGTTACAAGTTCCAGGCGAAATTTGGCAGTGTACCCAACAACAAAAGTGACGACTCGTGCAAGGTGGCAACGACTCGTTAGGTCCCTCGTGGGGACAGACGAGCAATTATTTTCTGCTATGTTTTTAATGGTATTTTCGTCATCTCTATTCTCTAAGGTCCTACTCTACGTCATTTTAAGTAAATTTCAGAGAGTATTAAGATAGGTTAAGTCATTCTAACCTATTCAAAAGACATGCATTTAAGTTACGATTTGGGTCCATGCTTGGGTCGTGACAGAGTTAGTAAGTTTTTGTACCTAAAGTAGGGCAGCATGAGTATTCACGAATATCATCTCAGGTTTAATTCTTTATCCTAATATGTTTCAGATAGGGTGCAAAATACGAGTGATAGAGTATATCAATTGTATTAGTTTTGGGACCCCATCCGGTCTGAGAGTGTTTGGGAATGTCTACCCTGATAGAAATGACTACTGCTCAGATGCTAGTATTTTCTCAAAAGACGGACGATCTGATTCATTGTCTCCCAAGTACTGACAAAGAAGTAGAACAGAGTAAGAAGACAAGGTCGACGAGACTATTTAAGGGCCCTCGTAGTGCTTGGAGACCCCGGCCAGCCAGACATTCAGTTTCTCATTAAGATTCAGTCTCTACTTTGTCCTTAGATTTGACTACAGTTTCTTTTAGCCCCTGTTTCCAAGATAGGTAGTGACAGGCTGTGGTAAAAACAAAGGTAAAAGAGCAACTTCAGGTTTGACGCTGATTCTATATGTTAAGTGGTTAAGTTGTGATTTTGACTTTTTTCATGTATTTTCCTAAAGATATGAATGGAAAACTAGTAGTAGAGTAAACCATAATTCCCGTGGTAGTGTATTAATTTGCTTAGGGTTAGAAAAGTTACCGATTATATGGTACTAAAGCATGCCTATCTTACGTCAGACAAATAGATGGAGTTAAGTAAGTACGGTTTGATATGAAGCGACAATAGAAAGAGGATGTGCTTATGAAAAATGGAATGTATGTTTATGACACAAGGCAAGGAAAAGTTAAAGATATTATGGCTAAAGTTACGGCTACCGAGGTATAACACTCATTCTAGGATGAATGATTTTAAGGGGGTGAGGATGTTACACCCAAAAAATTCTTTTTGATGATTATTTTATGGTTATATGTTGTATGTCGTCCGTAGTTGAGGAGGGAAACATGTGCAAAAGAAAAAGCGAAGAGTATATGAAGTTTGTAAGTAAAGATAAACTTTAAACGGATATATCTCCAAATATATAATGATTCAGAAGTCCTGTAACCTATCAAATGAAAGATATTTGAGTCGCTTCCTCTTCGTCCACCACCGCTCGCGCGGAGGCTTCACATTTTTTTCCACCAAGAATGTTTTCTAAAACTCTTTGTAATGGCTCCAAATACTTTTACGATAATTGAATAATTTTTTAAGGTTGATTCCAATCTTTCTTCTTATAACGTATTGATTTGACCAAAAAATTATTCTGAAGGTTTACAAGAAAGTTTACAGCCAAAAAAACCACTCGTCAATTGGAGTTCGGAGTAAAAAGTTATGCTCATTTAAAGACAGCACCGACGGTTGGAAAAGAGTCCAGGCGCGCGGGCGCCGAGACAGGCAGGTAGCAGGAGCACGCGCACGCGAGGGCACGTCGCACGGACGCCGCACACGGGCACTGTCCAGGCCTTGGCCAGCCCACCTATATGAAGTAAATTTGAGATAATAAGCTCATTTCTGCTCTATTTCACCTCATTTTTTTTCAGAATTCACAGAATTAAAAACCCTACAACATGGTGAAAATATACCAGGTAAGAAACTTCACTCTTGTCTCTTTTTGGCTTTGGGAAGAGAACCTTGGAAGAAATTTATGGCTTGTTGTTGATTGTAGTATTTCTGAATTTTTAGCTAGTTCTAGGCAGAGGAAAGAGTAGGACTCTACACCTACATTAGCTAATAACATCTCCAAGAAAGGGTAACTAATTCCCTTTTTGATTTCTTTGAGTTTATGGGGTTATAACTTGGAGAATGTTGTTGTATTATGTTGTTGTTTCTTTGTGTATTCTTGTGGCATGTTGCTGCCTAACTTTTCCAGAACTTTGGTGAAGTGAAGTTGCTGCTTGTTGTGTTTGTAAATTGGATTTGGAAGGATCCTTAAGGAGTAAGCTTGAAAGGAAGGTTTTCGGAAAAATTAGAGTCGACGTGCCAAGGTATGTAAAGGCGTCCCTTTCCTTGTTTTTCAAACATGAAACTTAGTCGTTGAAAGGATCAATATTGCTATGTTTTTAAAATTATATTGAGGCATGTATGATTCTGTCAAGAGGGTTGGAAGCACATGGCATAAAGCTTGAATCGTTAAGAATGGTTTAAGCGAACAAATGTGAAGCGAAAGATGTAATTTTTATACGATTGTTGTCATAGTTGTAAATCGAGTTTGAAGTCCCCTTCACGTGGGCACCGTGAGCTGATCCTTTGAAGTATATTGTATGTGTGATATTGAATATATGTTAATATCTGGTCCATTAGCGAAATTGGTAAGAAATGCTAAGACGACAACGTGTAATTGAACTTAAGCTAAGAAGATGACGCTAAGCCGATTGAGGGTAAACGAGCTTATTAAAATGAAGGTTTAATTATATGGTTATTCCCTCATATATGTGATGTTTTAAAGCACTTAAGGTAAAAAGGAGATTTTATGTTTCCCCTCCTTAAAGCTAAGCAAGCGCAGCGTAACAAATAAGTTAAGTCGATAGATGTTAACGAGGAAAGCGTGGCTAAGTTTTAAATCTTTTTGTGACGATATAAAAATGGAAGATAAGAGTAAATGTCAGACCTTTTAATGTAATATGTGAGTAATATGCTCTCCGCCTAGAATTTCTTTCTAGAACCTTTGAACAACATTGAAATACAAGTAAGATGAGGTTTAGAAGATAAAGTTGTCAATTAGGTAAAGAGGTAAGTGCATATAAGAATTGATGAAATAGTGAACACGAGGGTAAATACTTGAGTGAAGAGTGAATAATGTTTGTCAAAGAAGTTAAGATGAATAAGGAAAGTAGAGCCAAAGGTTGTTAAATTAGATTATTCAGGTTATGATTGTGAACAAGTTAGGCAAACAGCTAGGAAGATTAACCCTATTCTAAAGACGTTTAGTAAAAGAGTTATAAGTAAAGTTGTTTATGTTCAGTATGTGTTAAGTTGATGAATGACCAGTAAAGTGTTAACTTCTTATGAAATGATTAGAATCAAATGTTTTTTGAGATAGTAACTCAAGTTAAAGAGAAGTTTTTGGATATGTTTTCAAACGATTATGTTAAGTTATCAATTCTATGTGTCGATATTATTTACCAAGTTTGAAAAGGGTAATCCTAGGAGCTTCTAAGCCGCTTATAATTATGTAAGTTTTCTTAAGCTCCTGAGATAATTGCACATTTGAGTATGTTAATCTAGCATCGTTTGAATTACAGCTATAAGTCATTATTTTCCTATAAGGCAACACTTAGAGAGTTGCTCAAGAGTTCCCACGTTACAGAGCTCCAAGTCTTAGATCCTTAAGTTATATCTTCACGTCCCTATGTTATGTTGAAATGTGCTATGCTAATCTAAAAAGTTTTCAAGAAATCATATTTTCAGAATCATGCTAATGTCTTAGTCGGGTATTTAAAGTTGCATACAAGTCATTATAAGAATTTCTGGTAAGAAGTCTTAACGTATATGATTTTTATGTTATAACATATAGTTGAATTGTTTTAGTTATATATTCAATTCATACATCTATATATTTAGCTCTTGTTGAGTTATCATTTGAATTTCCTAAATTCAGAGGAGAGATTCTCCTATGTACCAATGTCCCTAATGTTTGAGTAAGTATAAGCACATGCTATGATAATGATCTGTTAAGCTCAGAACTTCGAATACCAGGAAGACTCCTAGAGGTCACCCAGTTATCTAAATACGAGTTAATACGTTAATACAAAAATCTCATACGTTGTATGTCTACAATTCAGCTCTTAGCCCTATGTATATGTTGAGCGTTATGATAAATAACTCCAATTTCCAAGTTATAAGTTCCATGTTTTCCTGCATATAAGACAAACAAATTAAGAGATATATGTGCCCATCAAAGTGATAAGTTTGATAACAAAATTTTAGTGTATAGTTATCGGTGCATGTAAAGGAACCACCCTCTGGGCAGTATATATATATATATATGTAGTTCCCAGATGTCAAAGGATTGTATAGAAAATCTATGTGCTTCTACTCAAGAGATACATTAAATTGTTAAGATTATTTGCAGGATATTGCTTGTAAGCCTACTAAAGGTCTTACGATGTCTGAACCTCCTGAAGGTCCATCGAGTCACAAAGTCGATATGTTTGTATAGAATTTGACAGCTTTACGTGATATATGCGCATATTTGCTAATTTTTCATTGTATATGTGCTCACTTGCATTATATGTTGCGATAGACACTTAATTACGACCACAGATTTAACATTTGTCATTTCAATTCCATATGTGTTAAATTGACTCAGTATAAGCTATATCGGCTCCGTTCATGATTATGAATGAGATATTTTTATTTTACCCCGGTATGATACACCGGCGGGAGATATTTTTATTTTAACCCGGTATGATAAAACAGCTGGAGATATTTTTATTTTACCTCGGTATGGTACATCATCTGGAGATATTTTTTCTTTACCTAGATATGGTACACCGGGTGGAGATATTTTTGTTTTACCCTGGTGTGGTACACCGGGTGGAGATATTTTTATTTTACCCCCATGTGGTACATCAGCTGGAGGCATTTTTACATGAATTTTATGGTCGGCTTGCCGCCGGCATTACAGTTATAACTTCTCTTATGCATTACTTGGTTGCATTTGCACTTCAGTATTGAGTTATTGTCAGGTTTCAGTTTTGAGGTTTCCAAGATTTCAGGTTGTTACCATTCCTTATTTTTGGCTTAGATATCATTGCTATCTTATATGTTTACAATTTCTAGCCTTATATACCGGTACATTTCATTCGTACTGACGTCCCTTCGCCTAGGACCTGCCTTCGTGCCGCAGGTGCAGGCAGAGGCTGGGATTGCTAGTTGTAGAAGCAGTTCGCGAGATCAGTGGATGTGTTGGTATACTCCTTTCTTCTTGGAGCTAGTTCTTAGTTATTTCATCTTGAGTTTTGAGTTATAGTTACGGGTAGGTCGGAGCCCTTTTCCGACCATAAGTTCTGTTTACTCTTTAGAGGCTTTATGGACTTAGTATGTATAGTATTATTCAGTTTGTGGCCTTGTCGGCTTTCCATTTCTTGGTTTAGCATAGTCATGGCCTTATCGATATTTCAGTTATTTATTTGTGGTAGTTGAGACCTTATAGGTCCAGATGTTTACTCCAGTTGATTGTGACAGGTAGCCTAGAAGGCCTAGGTGTTACAGCTACAGATGTTATTTAGTCGGCTTCCCGATCAATCAGGTATCTAGAGCCAGTCGTGCCCTCCCCCAGTTTTGGGGCGTGACAAACTTGGAATCAAAGCGAAATCGTGTCCTAAGGAGTCCACAAGTCGTGTCTAATAGAATCTTTCTTATGGGTATGTTGTGCATCATACTTATAATTAGGAGGCTACAGGGCATTAAGAGTTGTTTCACTTTGTTCATTAATAGATCGTGCTAGAGAGAAAAGATGTAAGAGGTTTTTAAAATCTAAATCGTGCCTATATTTTAGAATTACCTTGCAGTAGGGCGGATGACTATGAGATTTATTGGCATTGATGCTGGAAGAAGGTCCCAGTTGCCCTCCTGCCAATATGAGAGATAGATTAAAGGCTCAAAGTGAGTTTTTTTTACTCCCCGTGTTACAGTTCCTCTGGTTCCAGTCAGAGCTACCATGGGAAGCGACTCGACCCCTCATGCTATCCTAGTTCCGGTAGATCTAGGAGGAGGTAACATTGTATATACATTAGTACCTTTAGGTATATCAAAGGGACGAGATTTTGAGAAAGCATTTCATATATTAACCCAAATAGTGACATTTCAAAAATTAGATGTTAAAATTAATGGCAGGGTCCAGGGAATACTTCTGAGAGATCCAGTGACCGTGGGTTTTTAGCCTAAATCCCCTAGCCTTTACGGATTAGTACTTACCACAGGAACTTCAACGGGTTCGAGTTAGTATGTTTTTGTACCTAAATCACGGTAGCATGAGTATTCATGAATATAGTATCAGGTTTAATTCTTTAGCCCAATATATTTCAGATTGGGTGCGGAATACGAGGGATAGAGTATATCGATTATATTTGGTTTGGGACCTCATCTGGTCTAAGAGTGTTTGGGAATGTCTACCCATACGGAAATGACTACTACTCAGATGCTAGTATTTTCTCAAAAGATTGACGACTGATTCACCTTCTCCCAAGTACTGACAAAGAAGTAGAACAGAATAAGAAGACCAGGTCGATGAGACTATTTAAGGACCCTCGTAGTGCTTGGAGACCCCAGCCAGCCAGACATTCAGTTTCTCCTTGATATTCAGTCTCTACTTTGTCCCTAGATTTGACTACAGTTTCTTTTAGCCCCCATTTCCAACATAGGCAGTGACAAGCCATGGTAAAAGCAAAGGTAAAAGAGCAACTTCAGGTATGACACTGATTCTATATGTTAAGTGGTTAAGTTGTGATTTTCACTTTTTTCGTGTATTTTCATGAAGATATGAATAGAAAAGTAGTAGTAGAGTAAATCATAACTCCCGTGGTAATGTATTAATTTTCTTAGGGTTAAAAAATTACCAATTATATGGTACTAAAGCATGCCTATATTACGTCAGACAAATAGCTTGAGTTGAGTAAGCACGGTTTGAAATAGAAAGGATGTGCTTACGAAAAATGGAATGTATTTTTATGACACAAGGCAAAGGAAAGTTAAATATGTTATGGCTAAAGTTACGGCTATCGAGGTATAACCCTCATTTGAGGACGAATAATTTTAAGGATGGATGATGTTACACCTCAAAAAAATTGATGATTATTTGATGGCTATATGTTGTATTAAGGGAATTATGGGTTGTATGTTGTCCATAGGTGAGGAGGGAAACATGTGCAAAGGGAAAAGCGAAGAGTATGTGAAATTTGTATGCAAGGGTCAACTTTAAATGAACATACCTCCAAATATATAACGATTCAAAAGTCCTATGACCTATCAAATGTAAGCTATTTGAGTCTAGTTTACAGCCAAAAATACTGCTCGTCAATTGAAGTTCAAAGTAAGAAGTTATGCTCATTTGAAGACAGCACTTTCAGCTAGAATAGCGCCCAGGCGCAGGCGCCGAGACAAGCAGGCAGCAGGTGCGCGCGCGCGAGCGAGGGAACGTCGCATGGGTTCCACATGCGGGCACTGGCAGGCCTTGTCCATCCCACCTATATGAAGTAATTTTGAGCTAAAAAGCTTATTTCTACTCCATTTCACCTCTTTGTTTTTTTAGAATTTACAGAATTAAAATCCATGCAACATGGTGAAAAGATATCTCAGGTAAGAAACTTCACTCTTCTCTCTTTTAGGCTTCGGGAAGAGAACCTTAGAAGAAATTCATGGCTTGTTGTTGTCTTGTTGTTGTCTTGTTGTTGACTATGGTGTTGCTGCATTTTTAGCTGGTTCTAGGCAGAGGAAAGAGTAGGATTCTACACGTACATTAGCTAATAACATCTCCAAGAAAGGGTAACTAATTCCCTTTTTGATTTCTTTTAGTTTATGGGGTTATAACTTGGAGAATGTTGTAGTATTGTGTTGTTGTTTCTTTGTGTATTCTTGCGGCATGTTGCTACCTAATTTTTCTAGAACAATGGTGTAGTGAAGTTTCTTCTTGTTGTATTTTTAAATTGGACTGGGAAGGATCCTTAAGGAGTAATCTTGAAAGGAAGGTTTTGGGAAAAATTAGAGTAGACGTGCCAAGGTATGTAAAGGTGTCCTTTTCCTTGTTTTGCAAGCACGTAACTAAGTCATTGAAAGGATCAATATTCCTATGTTTCTAAAATCATATTGAGGCATGTATGATTCTGTCAAGAGGGTTTGAAGTACTTGGCATAAAGCTTGAATCGTTAAGAATGGTTGAAGCGATCAAATGTGAAGCGAAAGACGTAATTTTTATACGAATGTTGACGTAGTTGAAAATCGAGTCAGAAGTCCCCTTCACGTGGGCACTGTGAGCTGGTCCTTTGTAGTAGATTATATATGTGATATTGAATCTATGTTAAGATCTGGTCAGTTAGCGAAATTGGTCAGAAATGCTAAGACGACGACATATGGTCGAACTTAAGTTAAGAAGATGACGCTAAGCCGATTGAGGGTAAATGAGCTTATTAAAATGAAGTTTTAATAATATGTTTATTCCCTCCTATATGTTGTGTTTTAAAGTTCTTAAGGTAAAAAGGAGATTTTATGTTTCCCCTCCTTAAAGCTAAGCAAGCGATGCGTAACGAATAAGCTAAGTCGATAGATATTAACGAGGAAAGCATGGATAAGTTAATAATCTTTTTGTGATGTTATAAAAAGGGAAGATAAGAGTAAATGTTACACCTTTTAAGGTAATATGTGACCTTTGAACAACGTTGAAATATCAGCAAGACGAGGTTTAGTAGATAAAGTTGTCAATTAGGTAAAGAGGTAAGTGCGTATAAGAATCGGTGGAATAGTGAACACGAGGGTAAATTCTTGAGTGTGGAGTGAATAATGTTTGGCAAAGAAGTTAAGATGAATGAGAAAGTAGAGCTAAAAGTTGTTAAATTAGACCATACGGGTTACAATTGTGAACAAGTTCGTCAAACCGCTAGGAAGATTACCCTATTCTAAAGACGTTTAATAAAAGAGTTATAAGTAAAGTTGTTTCTGTTCAGTATGTGTTAAGTTGATGAATAGCCAGCAAAGTGTTAACTTATTATGAAATGATTAGAATCAAATGTTTTCTGAGATAGTAACTCAAGTTATAGAGAAGTTTTTCGTTATGTTTTCAAACGATTATGTTAAGTTATCCATTCTATGTGTTGAAATTATTTTCCAAGTTTGAAAAGGGTAATCCTATGAGCTTCTAAGCCGCTTATAATTATGTACATTTTCTTAAGCTCCTAATATAATTGCACATTTGTGTATGTTAATCCAACATCTTCTGAATTAGAGCTATAAGTCCTTATTTGCCTATAAGGCCGAACTTAGAGAGTTGCTAAAGAGTTCCCAAGTTATAGAGCTCCAAGTCTCAGATCCTTAACTTATGTCTTCACGTCCCTATGTTATGTTTAAATGTGCTATGCTAATCTAAGAAGTTTTCAAGAAATCATATTTTCATAATCATGCTAATGTCTCAGTCAAGTATTTGAAGTTGCATACAAGTCATTATAAGAATTTCTAATAAGAAGTCTTAATGTATATTATTTTCATGTTATAACATATAGTTGAATTCTTTCAGTTATATATTCAAGTCATACATCTATATATTCAGCTCTTGTTGAGTTATCATTTTAATTTCCTAAATTCAGAGGAGAGATTCTCCCATGTACCAATGTCCCTAATGTCTAAGTAAGTATATACACCGGCTAGAGATATTTTTGTTTTACCCTGGTATGGTACCTCGACTGGAGATATTTTTACTTTACCCCGGTATGGTACACCAACTGGAGATATTTTTATTTTACCCTAGTGTGGTACACCATCTAGAGATATTTTTATTTTACGCCGCTGTGGTACATCAGCTGGAGGCATTTTTACATGAATTTTATGGTCATCTGGTCGCTGTCATTACGGTCATAACTTTTCTTATGAATTACTTGATTGCATTTGTACTTCAGTATTAAGTTATTGTCATGTTTCAGTTTTCAGGATTCCAAGTTGTTACTGTTCCTTATTTCTGGCTCAGTTATCATTGCTATCTTATATGTTTACAGTTTTCAGCCTTATATACCAGTACATTTCATTCGTACTGACGTCCCTTCGCCTGGGGACCTGCGCTCGTGCCGCAGGTGTAGGCAGAGGCCGGGATTGCCAGTTGCAATAGCAGTTCGCAAGATCAGCGGATGTGTTGGTATGCTCCTTTCTTTCTGGAGCTAGGGCTTTGTTATTTCAGCTTGAGTTTTGAGTTATAGTTACGGGTAGGTTGGAGCCCTGTTCGAATAATCAGTTCAGTTTACTATTTAGAGGCTTTGTGGACTTAGTATGTATGGTATTATTCAGTTTGTGGCCTTGTCGGCTTTTCGTTGCCTTGTTTAGCATAGTCATGGCCTTATCGGCATTTCAGTTATTTATTTGTGGTAGTTGAGACCTTATGGGTCCAGATGTTTATTCCAGTTGATTTTGACAGGTGTCCTGGAAGGCCTAGGTGTTACAGCTATAGATGTTATATAGTCGGCATCCCGGTCAGTTAGTTAACGAGTGCCAGTCGCGCCTTCCCCCAGTTTTGGGGCGTGAAAGAAATGAGTCATTGCTTGACCTAACTACTCATCGTGTATGTCGTTGCCACTAAAACATGAACTACGAACATCCACTCGACGACCCTTCACGACAACTGTTACTCGAACCAACGAGTCGTCGTGTAGATCGTCACCCTTGGGCACCTAAACTAAAATTTCCTACTTCGAGCCACGAGTATGACCATGACTCATTCTATGGCAAAAATTTACTGGTTCTCTTTTGGTTTTTCATGCAAAGTCTGAGTTTGGTCTAGGAAAATTTCCGAGTGTTACATGTCTGAATTAGCTTGACTGTCTGTCTATGGGTGGATGATTTATTCAAGTTGATACAGGTACCCAAATTGAATTATGCTTAATGTTTTAGCCACTTATGTTTAAGAGTAAACCCATAAGAATCATCATTCGTAAAACCAACCAAAAGTAATAAGTAGTGAAGAAAAACCTAAGAAGAAAAATGGAAATTCTTGTCTCTTGTTCTTCCAAAAAAAATTTCATATATCCCAAACAAATTCCCTAGTGATATATTTATAAGCTTGGTAACATATTCTCTTTTTGTCCTTCAGTAACTCGGCTTTTGGACTTAGAAAAATATCTCCCGGATAGAGGCTGGCGCAATACTTCACCCAATGTGCCAGACTTGGCTTGAATTTCTTCTGAAGTTTGGCTCATGGCATGTCACTTTAGCCATTTCACTAAGGTGTTGATAAAATTGTGTAGTTTAGGTGTTGGCACGCCACTTCGATCAATGCATCAGAGTGTTAGAAAATTTTCCAGAGTTATTTCCTCTCTGGTGTGCCACTTCTCTCAATTTGCCATAGTGTTGATCATAGTTCTTCTGAAGTTCAATGCTTGGCGTGCCACATAAGCCATAGCACCAACCTAAGTACAATTTCTTTGGAGTTTAGTGCTTGGAACGCTACTTCTCCCAATTTACCAGGCCAAGTTTTCTTCGAATTCTTCTTTCTTCACACCTTGGACCTTTTTTGAGTATTCATCTAAATACATCTATTAGCTTTTTCCACAAAATCTTTCATGAAACCTTGCATTTTATAAGGATAATCTTCTCAGAACATGATGAAAGATGAGTAAAATATGAAAAGCAGGCGTAAAAATACGCCCAAGATCACCATCCCACACTTAGACCATTGTTCAACCTCGAACAATCCCTACTTTCATTTAACATAACTTCCTTCAATACCATATATCACCTCTATCAACTCTCACTCAAGTAGCTACAACAAAACACATGAATCGGTGGTTCATCAATTTATAAACAATGCACAACACATACACAAGGAAGTTCTTTTCATTTGAAACTACATAATTTCTATAACTGACTCTTCTTTTTCAAAATGGGGCCAACATGATTAAGTGTGAACCATGTGACACATAGTACATCGACTCTAACCATATTGTGCTTTCACTTATTTAGTGATGTTCCTTCTCTCAAGTTATCGATGAAAGAACTTGGAACATAAATCAACAAGGCACACTCACTCTCACAAATGATGTTTCATACATATGCCACATACCATAGGCTTTACTCTCATGTATAGTTATATCACTTAATCAATTCAAAAAGACTAAGATCATAAGGACTTTTTCAGGTTGTAATGTCGGTTAAGGGATGGTTAGGAATTATTTTGTCAATTGTGGCTCCCAATCCTAAGCACTTTAAGACATATTTTTACTTCATCCTTCTTTTCCACCATTTGTCCTTACAACTTACCCTTTCTTTCACTAATCTCCTTTTCCTTTCTCATGCCCCTTTTTACACTACTTTGATAATAGTTTCTACTTGTAAGATCAACCCAAAAAATAAATCATTAAGAATCTCTTCTTTATGTTCTAGCAGCCAGTAAATATTTTATTATGTGGGCACCCCTTTTCCATTTTCTCATCTTTTCATCCACAAATATTTGTTTCTTTCTTTTCCATTAACATTGTTAAACGGGTGAAACCTTCATTCTTAAATTTCAAAGTGCATTAGAATGTCATTGGATCAAACTTATGGAGGTTACACAACAAAGGGGATAGGCTTCTTCTATGGATTGAAAAAATAAAGGCTTATAGCTCAATAGAGTTTACTAGGGATAATATTAAAGGTGGTACAAACACAATGAACAAACACAGGTATATCAAAGAACTACCTTAATCATATCTTTCCTTTTTGAAAATTATCTATCATACACACATGTTAGGAAAGTTCTAGATGTTACCCTATGTATGAAACACAACAATTTTAGGCTCACCCCTTATGGCATCATGATTTGAATCGGTTTCTTATGGAAATATATCCACACAATCATATTGAATGAATTTATTTATTAAGCCCCATTTTCCATTCTGAGTAAAGTTAAAGATTCTATGTGGTTCTCATGGAATTTTATATTCTTACGCATTAAAGATGAACAATCCATGTTTCTAGCTTATCTCCTAACTGAAATGTCAAGAGACACAAGTGGTGATTTTTTACTTTAAAAAAAACGTAAATAATTTTTCTTTAAGATGGTAATCCTCTATCCATCATCGGGACCATTCACTATACCTATGACGGACTTTACAAAATAAAAAGATTAGACTCTCTATTAAACCAAATGACCAACCAAAGATGAACATACACATATCATAGCAACACTACAGTTTCTATAACCATCCACTTACTAGAAATTACAAAGCAAGCTATCCGATATAGAACTAACACAGAAGTTTTGATAACAATTTCTATAGCCCAACTCTAACAATCTACCAAAGATAGGATATAAGGAAATGTATTTCCTCTACCCGACACTTAAACATTGCACTGTCCCTAGTGCATAAATATGTCATAACAAATAGGGAGAGAAAAGAACTTCCTAGGCCTCTAAGAATAATCATCATCATCAAGATTGAAATTTTGATCATCAACATCTTTTCTATCATCAACCTGCATTGCTCCAGTGGTGGCATCATCCTCATCATCATTGTCATCAACTGTATCCATCAGCATTGTGGGCTCATCATCATCTAGTGGCTCCTCAAACAATGATCCCACCTTACACATTATCATGGCACTATTTGTAAGTAGGTACCAATCCTCTAATGCAGACATCTCCTCAGCAGTCACGGGTCTGCCCCCAATCCTCAACTGCAGTTCAAACATCTTGAACATGCGACCTCTTCAATTGACATCCCCAGTGTGGCGCTCAATTGGAGTGAGATCTGGACTATATATAGTAGTTGGCTATTTGACCTTTGTGACATCTATCATCTTTCCTTCCAAGTGCCCTACTAGGGGTAGGTGGAGGTCAGCCTCCTCTTCCTCAATACCGAGCTCCCTCAAGAACTAAGTCAACAAGTTGCCATAACAATATTTCCAAGGCAATTGTCCCTGGACCGCCGCATGTTGTCCCTAAGCACTAATCCAAAGTTAATTGGCAATCCCTTCATCAGCATGTACACCAATACTACCCTCTCTCGAGTGATCTCAATGGTATATTTCTATGGGAGGAGTACAACACAGATCAACTTTACTCAAACTTTGGCCTTCTCAGTCAAGTAGGAGATTTAGAGTGTCAAATGAACACCAATCTTACTTCGTGCCCACCGGGAAGCTAAATTCTCTCCGCACAATGTGTGGTGGATGTCACGATATGGGGGCTTCTCAAGCAACACGAAATACATCTCTTGGTCCACCTCTAGCATGCTAAGATAGACATTGAAGGCCCTAACAGTGAAATGGCCCACTTGACCCCGTACTCTGACCTTTGTGTCTCTCCATAAGAAGTGTTCCAATTGGCATAAAACTCCCTCACTAAGGTGAGGTTGCACTCCTATGTCTCAACAAATACATAACCCATCCCCAACTCACGAATTGTGTCATGAATGGCGGGGAACTCAAGTCCTAAACAGCCTTCATCAATCCAATTATGAGGGGCATATTTATCTTCTTTTTAGCATTGAACCATATGAGTCCATTCTCCTCCATACCTTGAGCTCCAAACCTCCTAACAGGGGGTGCCCTTGGGATCTACAAACCTGGGTCAACTCCTTTCCTAAGCCTTTTGACCCCCTTTCTCGAGGTTGCTACCTCCTTCCCTTTGTTTGCACGTGAAGCCATAGCACTTGCCATCCATAGTCACTACCAAAATAAAATTAGTCGATGAACAGTAAGACTAGCTAATTAGGTGTGTGAGATGCAAAATGACCCCACACTTAATTCGCTAGCATAGTTGTGAGAATTNACACAAAATAACTCGTTCAGGCCCCCATAAGCCCTGGCGAGCACACCATAGTTGTGAGAATTTGTCAAATAGGGTATTCAGACTTTTCCTATTGTCATGTCAAATCTCATCAACCCAATTCATTCACAAACTTTACACAACTCACTTCTCACATTCATGATTTCACTCCCCTCACTTCAACAATTCTCAATTTACCACAACTCATGTGTGGAAGTAGTCACAATATATAACCAAAATGAAATTTTTCATTATTTTCACTAGCTTTTCGCAATAAGTTGGTATGAATTTTCAACAACCCACTATTCTCATAATTATAAAATCATACTATTTCAGCTAAAAGTACTCCAATTTTAAGAATTTCGTGAAAATTTCTACCACCCATCCTCCACCTCTCTTCACATCCACAACTCAAAACCACAAAAAATTCAACCAACACAACAACCCAATCAAGGATACAACAAGATTGTGGAAGAACATATTATTTTTAAGCCATGGAAAACCCACATTATAAAGTTCAAGATTCTTGCCCAACAATGGTGACTTGGGTTTTTGGTTTGGGGAAGAGAGGGTAATGGGAGCATGCTTTCAAAAGTAAATACTAAAAGAAGAAAGAAATTTATTTACTTGAGTTGGAGATTATTGCTTCACCGGGTTTTGGGGAAGACAACAATCGTGGAGAACGAGAAGGGAGTTATGGATAGAGACAGAGAGAGAGAGAGAGAGAGCTCTTTTTTTTACTTTTTATGGAGAGAAGATGAATGAGAAATAAAACTAAAAGGTATTGTTTAGGGATTTCTGTTAATTAGGGTCCTTGGGTCAGGTTTGACACATGGATCGAATAAATTTGCCCAACACCCACCTGGCATGGTACGCCAGCCACTATGCCCACCTAAAGAAAAAAATTTCTCTGAAGTTCAACACTTAGCATCCCATATTGGGTATTATGCACCAAACATACAATTATTTTTTTCAACTTCCTTTTCTAGCCTTTCTCCTTAAATTCCCTGTTCGTCTCCACAAAACGGAAATATATTAGAAATAGGGGTTGCCTCCCACCAAGTGCCTTATTTATAGTCATGGAACGATATTCACGGGTTGTTTCCCATGCAACGCCGAATTTAACATCGCGATATGATGCAATACTTCTCAATCCTCCAACCTAGAGATATGATCTACTACCTGGTTCTCTGTGCCTTTCCGGTCTTTGATCTCAATATCAAAATCCTAAAGTACCAGTATCCACTGAATAAGCTTTGGTTTAGCATCTTTCTTAGCAAACAAATATTTGATTGCAGCATGGTCAGTATATATCAGCACCTTTGTCCCACTACATAAACCTTGAATTTATCAAAAGCAAACACCACATCCAACAACTCTTTTTCAGTCATGGTATAGTTTTTTGAGTTGCATCTAGTGATTTACTTAGTAAATGAGCTGAAATCTCTTCCCTCTGTTCTACCCAAAACAACTGCTATAGCAAAATCACTGGCGTCACACATTACAATGACTGGTACTAACCAATTTGGAGAAATGATAATCGGAGCTATTATCAACTTTTCCTTCAAAACCTCGAAGGACTATACACGCTCTTCATTGAAAGCAAACTTAACATCTTTTTCCAAAAGCTTGCACATCGGGCTGGCTATCTTGGAGAAGTCCTGAATGAACCTCTTGTAGAATCCAGCATGTCCCAGAAAACCACACACCCCTTTTACAGACACAGGAGGTGGCATCTTCTCAATGGCTTCAATCTTAGCCTGTGTAATGCCCCAGAAACTAAAAATCAATATCCGGGACTTGAATCAAAAAATCTGAAAACTGTAGAAACGTTGCAGGATGACCCACCTGACGAGTCGTTAGGTAACCTCACGACTCGTTAGGTGATCCATGAGGAGGAGGCTGGATAATGTAAAGGAGGGAGGCAGTGTACCTAACGAGGGACTTCACGAGTCGGGGTCACTGACCACGACTCGTTAGGTCACTCGTGGTTAGACCTAAGTTGAGAAAATATTGTGTTGTCCAGTGTACTTGAAAAATGGGTGCAACGAGTTGTGGTCCCCAGTAACGACTCGTTATGTACCCGGTTACCATCCCTAGTTAATTTTTAGTCAGTGTACCTGACGGTGTAACCACGAGTCATGGTTAGTCACCACGACCCGTTAAGGTCACTTGGCAATTTTTTCCAGCGATTTCCTAAGGGCTATTTAGTAATTTTCTACCCTCCCAAGCTTTAAACTACGTTGTTTTAGCATCAATTTAAGACGTTTTAGTAGGGGTAACGGGTTCTCTTCCTCATCCCCCACTCAAACTCTCTAAAAACAGAACGTAGAGTTCTCTCTCAGAGTATTTCAGAGCAAGAGCTTCTTTCCTCTTCAATTCTCAAATGATTTCTCCAGGTTTCTTCACTAGGTATGTGGAAATTTAATAAGGGAATTGTCCTTCCCTTGAGTCCCCCAATTTCCTCCCATAATTTCCCTATCAGTTTAGCCTTGAGATTTTCGAATAAGTAGAGAATTTCATATTAGTTTTCGTTAATTTCAATTGGGTTACTATCCATGTTTATTATTCATATGATTTCCATCAATTTGTAGATAAATTGTTGTTGTTCTGGCCAACATGATTTACGGCCCTAAATTTTCGAGTATGGATTATTGCGTATTAAATTTTGTCTATTTCTACGAAGTATATTGTGGGCTGATTTTCCTAGAAATTTCTATTGTAAATATTTTTTGAGAAATTATTCCACTAATGAGAATGATTTAGCCCTGTTAGATGAGTTATTCCACTAATGAGAATGATTTATCCCTTCTAGATGAGATTTCTTTAATTCTTGAAACTTTGCTATGTTATGAAATTGTTCGTGTTCTCAGAATGAATGAGCTCTCTATTAGCTGCTTAGTAGTCTAGTCAGTTAGAACACAGAACTTTCTCTTTCAGAATTATTCAGAAAGTGTCAACTGATCAGTTTGACTACAGTCTTTTTCTCGAGGTGTCAGTGGTGCCTCTAAGTTATCAGAACCAGACTCACATTATAGTTATTTGGTCCATTAGGAGGTCATGACATTTTAGATTTATAGCTCTGACCAGCCCCAGGACCCCAGTTCAGTCACAGTTTTTTCTTAGACGGTTACGATGCTTCAAGATAAGCAGCTCTGAACAGTCTAGAACCCAGTTGCAGACTCCGGTCCGATAAGACTCTCAGGGTACTTTCAGTAATATGTCCCTGACTAATCTTGGACCCCAGTTTCGAGCTATCAGCCTAGCAGTTAAGTATAGGTTTCCAGTGGGAGTAGGACTTGGCACCGAGCGGGACGGGGTTCCAACACACCCAGGTTCCCAAAACTACGTTGCCAGTGTAGGTTACAGTATTACTTGGCCTGATTGGCCCCAGACTTTTGTGATCACCCAGTTCATGCCTTTATACCCTAACAAGGTATATTGGGTCCTACCGGTTGGGTGTATACATCGGATTCCATGTCTAGCTCACGTGGTTAAATGTCAGTTATAGACTCTCCCACTAGTCAGTTAGTCCACTCTCAGATTTTTTAGTCCAGATCAGTTCAGTGTAGAATCTCAGACTCAGTCTTTCAGACTTAGGGCATGTTTATGACCATCAGTCAGGTTCATTTTTTACCATATCAGTTCTACACCAATTGTATCAGTTTCTCAGCCTCAGTTGGTCATTTCATGTCACATCAATTCAGTTACTAGTTCTGTCATATTTTTCATATTCTCTCACCTACTCAGTACATTCAAAGTACTGACGCATACTTTTATGTTGTATCGTTTCATGATATAGCTGCAGGTACTCAGACTCAGTACCGCTAGCCGTTGTAGTTCAGATTCTCCACCTTAGTAGTGAAGTGTGAGTCCTCATCATCTGAGGGCATTATTTATTTCTTTCAGTCATTTATTAGTTTCCGTAGATTTAGAGTTAGTTGGGGACTTGTCCCAGCAACTCCTCAATTAGATTGCTTTCAGACAGACATGACTTTCATATTTATCAATATTATTCAAATGTTTTTAACTTTATACTTTCAGACTTGTCTTTCACAAATGTTTTATGATATTATCTTAAATTTCTGTTGTGTATGATTACTTAGAATACTAGTGAATGATAAACCAGGGGTTTACTTGGGGTCACTTGTGGATTCAAGTACCGTGTTATGTCTAGGGTATAGGCTCAGGGCATGAAAAACTTGGTATAAGAGCCCGAGGTTTAGAGTATTCTTGAAAAGTCTGAAAGCCGCATCGAGTAGAGTCCTTTTCATGAGTGTGAAGTGCGCCACACTTATGACGATGAGGCTACGAGATGTTATTAGGAAAATTCCCTTCTAATCATATTCTTTATCGTGCGTTAAAGTTCAATTACAAAAGTGTCCCTCTAATTCATTCTCTATTTCATTTCAGTGAACCATGCCTCCCAGACGCTGTAATGGAAGGAGGGCCGGAAAGGCTAACAGACCTGCCCCACCAACCCCAGCATCTCCTCAAGATGATTCGATTTCTATCGCAGAGTTTAGAGCGGCCATTCAGTTACTATCTCAAACCATGACAATTCAAGTGAATCGGTAGGTGGTACCGGTGAACACGAATAGGTCTGTAGTAGCGGCAAGGGTGCGGGACTTAACCCATATGAACCCTACACTATTCCAGGGATCTAAAGTGGGGTAGAACCCCCAATATTTTGTAGATGAAGTTAGGAAGATTACCTGTATTATGGGTGTCAGCTCCTCCGAGAGCGCTGACCTAGCTGCCTATTAGCTTAAACGGGTAGCCCCGATTTTGTATGAGCAGTGGAAGGAGGGGCGGCTAGCGAAAATAGGACCAGTGGAGTGGGAAGAATTCCACACAACTTTCTTGGATAGGTTTTTCCCCCGAGAGCTGAGAGAGGCTAAGATGGCAGAGTTTATGAACCTGTGACAAGGCAACCGTACAGTGGAGGAGTATGCTTTGGAGTTTACCAGGTTATCAAAGTATGCTCCATAGATGGTATCCAAGCAAGGGCTCGCATGCTGAAGTACGTTAATGGAGTATCTGATCTGGTCCTCAAGGAGTGCAGGACCACGATGCTGATCAAGGACATGGACCTCTCTAGCCTAATTGTTTATACCCAGTAAATTGAGGTTGAGAAGTTGAAAGATATGGAGCGTAAGAACAAGCGGGAAAGAACTGGTCATTCAAATTTTGGACACTATAGATCTGGCGGTGGTAGCCGCCCACAGCAGCAGCAACAATAGCAGAGGGCCCCAGCACCTAGCTCAGCCAGCGCCCCAACCTTTCAGCCCCGCCAGGATTGGAGGAGTGGGTCATCAGGCACTCAGTCTCAGGCCCACAGTACAGGGAACAGGTATCTAGTTTGCCCCAAGTGCGGCAAGAATCATCCTGGAGAGTTTCTACAGGGCAGAGAAGGTTGTTTTGTTTGTGGACAGCTCGGGCATCGAATTAAAGAATGTCCGACAGCAGGACGGGGAAGATCACAATACTCTACCTTAGCATCTCAGCAGGCCGACCAGCTCAGCAGGACAACTCATCAGGTACAGATGGCGATCAGCGCAAAAATCGTTTCTATGCTCTATCTTCCCATCAGGATCAGGAAAGCTCACCTGAAGTAGTCACTAATATGTTACGTCTCTTCCATCTAGACGTGTATGCCCTTCAAGAACAGGAGCCACTCTTTCATTTATGACTCCCTATATAGCAGTCCGGTTTAACATCAGTCCAGAGGTCCTATCAGAACCCTTCTCAGTCTCTACCCTAGTTGGCGAGTTAGTTAGAGCCAGCCAGGTGTATAGAAACTGCCCAGTATCGGTCCTGAATAAAGTCATTCTAGCTAATCTCGTAGAATTAGACATGGTTGATTTCGACCTTATTCTCGGCATGGATTGGTTACGCTCCTGCTATGCCTTAGTTGACTACAGAACTAGAGTTGTCAAGTTCCAATTTCCAAATGAACCAGTGTTAGAATGGTCGGGTAGCAGTTCAGCGCCTAAGGGTAGGTTTATTTCCCTCCTTAAGGCCCAAAAACTCATTTCCAAAGGATGTCTATATCATCTAGTTCTGGTCAAGGATTCCAACTCTGAGACCCTAGTCATACAGTTAGTTCCAGTTGTCAGCGAGTTCCCAGATGTATTTCTTGAAAATCTTCCCGGAGTTCCCCCTGAACGGGAGATAGACTTCGGAATAGATCTCCTCCCAGACACTCAGCCCATCTACATCCCTCCTTATAAAATGGCTCCAGCTGAGCTTAAGGAGATGAAGGAGCAATTAAAGGATCTTCTTGATAACGGTTTTATCAAACCCAGTATCTCTCCCTGGGGTGCTCCAGTGTTATTCGTGCGTAAGAAGGATGGTACCCTCAGAATGTGCATAGATTACCGTCAGCTGAACAAGGTCACAATTAAGAACAAGTACCCTCTGCCCAGAATGGATGATCTGTTTGACAAACTTCAAGGAGCCAGCTGTTTCTCCAAGATCGATCTCAGGTCAGGGTACCATTAGCTAAGGGTTAGGTAGTGTGACATACTAAAAACAACATTCAGAACTCGGTATGGTCACTACGAGTTTATGGTGATGTCCTTTGGGTTAACAAACGCCCCAGCAACCTTCATGGATTTGATGAATAGGGTCTTCAAGCAGTACCTGGATATGTTTATCATTGTATTTATCGACGACATTCTGGTATACTTCAAAAATGAGGAAGAGCATGCAGATCACCTGAGGATAACATTGTAGACACTTACAGACCGCCAGTTATTTGCCAAGTTCAGCAAGTGCGAATTTTGGTTAAAATCTGTGACTTTCTTAGGTCATGTGGTCTCCGGTGAAGGGATACAAGTAGATCCTCATAAGATAGCAGCAGTGAAGGATTGGCCCAGACCTACCTCTCCTACTGAAATCAGGAGTTTTCTGGGCTTAGCGGGTTATTACTGATGGTTTGTGGAAGGTTTTTCCTTCATAGCATCTCCTCTGACCAAGTTAACCCAGAAGAAGGTGAAATTCCAGTGGTCGGACGAGTGTGAGAAGAGTTTCCAGGAGTTGAAGACTCGACTCACTACCGCTCCGGTGGTAACCTTGCTGGAAGGATCATATGGGCTGGTTTTTATTGTGACGCTTCCAGAGTTGGACTCAATTGCGTTCTGATGCAGCAGGGCAAAGTGATAGCCTATGCCTCTAGACAGCTCAAAGTTCATGAGAAGAATTATCCAACTCATGACTTGGAGTTGGAAGCGATGGTATTCGCGTTAAAAATATGGAGACATTACTTGTATGGGGCTCACGTGGATGTGTTCACAGATCACAAGAGCCTTCAGTATGTGTTTAGCCAAAAGGACCTAAACCTGCGTCATAGACGGTGGTTGGAGCTGTTAAAGGATTATGACATAAGTGTGTTGTATCACCCGGGTAAGGCCAATGTGGTGGTTGAAGCCCTAAGCAGACGGTCTACGGAGAGTGTGGATCACATTAAGGAAGACAAGAGGGAGTTGGCGAAAGAAGTTCACAGGCTAGCCCGGTTAGGGGTGCAGTTGGTGGATTCAGCTGAAGGTGGCATGGTAATGCAAAGCGAGTTAGATTCACCCTTGGTAGTTGAAGTCAAATCCAGATAGGATGAGGATCCCATTTTACTTAAGCTTAAGGGAGCAGTCCACAGAAAAGAAATAGAAGCTTTCTTCTAAGGGGGAGATGGGGTGCTCCGTTACCAGGGCAGGTTGTGTGTACCGGATGTTGGTAAGTTGAGATAGCAGATACTGGCCGAGGCACACAGCTAGAGATACTCTATTCACCCTGGTGCTACTAAAATGTACCTCGACTTGCGGGATATTTACTGGTGGAACGACATGAAGAGGGATATCGCTGAGTTTGTAGCACAGTGCCCGAACTTCCAGCAAGTCAAGGTAGAACACCAAAGGCCAGAAGGCATGATCCAAGATATCAGTATACCCACGTGGAAGTGGGAAGAAGTGAATATGGATTTCATTACGGGTCTACCTCGGACTCGCCGACAGCATGACTCAATCTGGGAGGTAGTAGATCAGATGACTTAGTCAGCTCATTTCCTCCCTGTTAAAACCACAGACTCAGTTGAGGACTATGCCAAACTTTACATCCGAAGTTAGTCAAAATCCATAGGGTTCCCTTGGCGATCATTTCAGACAGGGGAACACAGTTCAACTCACACTTCTGAAAGTCCTCTCAGAAGGGACTAGGCACTCGGGTTAATCTCAGCACTGCTTTTCACCCGCAGACCGATGGTCAAGCGGAGTGGACCATTCAGACCCTAGAAGATATGCTAAGAGCGTGCACGATCGATTTTAAGGGTAATTGGGATGACCACTTGCCTCTTATCGAGTTTGCGTACAACAACTACCATTCTAGTATCCAGATGGTCCCATTTGAAGCATTGTATGGTAGAAGGTGTAAATCTCCAATAGGGTGGTTTGAGGTTGGTGAAGCTACCTTGATAGGGCCAGACTCGATTCACGAGGCAATGCAGAAAGTTCAGCTCATTTGAGAAAGGTTGAAAACAGCTCAGAGCCACTAGAAATCTTATGCCAATGTGCGAAGAAGAGAGTTGGAGTTTGTAGTTGATGACTAGGTATACCTGAAAATTTCGCCCATGAAAGGGGTGATGAGGTTTGGAAAGAAGGGGAAGCTCAGTCCAAGGTATGTGGGACTTTATAGAATTTTGAGGTGTATCGGCAATGTGGCCTATGAGCTAGAGTTACCTTCAGAACTAGCAGCTATACATCCAGTTTTTCATGTGTCACTTCTGAAGAAGTGCATCGAAGATCCAACCTCAGTTGTGCCATTGGACAGCGTGGGAATAAAGGATAGTCTCTCATATGAGGAGGCACCGATCCAGATCCTTGACTGTCAGGTTCGTAAGCTGAGGAATAATGAAATAGCTTCAGTCAAGGTCTTATGGCAAAATTAGTAGGTTGAGGGAGCTACGTGGGAGGCTGAAGCGAATATGATGGCCAAATACCCGCACTAGTTCTCTACCGACTTTGTTGGAGATTGAAATGTTAATTTTGCCTTAGGACCTGATCTAGTTGTTGAATTAAATTCATGTGCATAAGTTTCTTTTACTACTTTGGATGTATGTATGAAAAGTAAATTCAGTTTAGTTGTGTATTTTGAAATGGAGGTAGTCATTCCGACAGTTTTGGAGTTAAATGAGCAGTATTTGGAAATTTTGATTGCTATTTTTTCTGCTTTCTGTGTGTTTTCTAACATTTGAGGATGAATGTTTGCAAGGGGGAGATATTGTAATGCCCCGGAAACTAAAAAATCAATATCTAGGACTAAAATCAGAAAATCTGGAAACTGCAGAAATGTTGCAGGACGACCCACCTGACGAGTCATTAGGTAACCTCACGACTCGTTAGGTGAGCCANTAACCTCACGACTCGTTAGGTGAGCCATGAGGAGGAGGCTGGATAATGTAAAGGAGGGAGGCAGTGTACCTAACGAGGGACTTCACGAGTCGTGGTCACTCATGGTCAGACCTGAGTTGAGAAAATATTGTGTTGTCTAGTGTACTTGACGAATGGGGGCAACGAGTCGTGGTCCCCAGTAATGACTCGTTATGTCCCCCTTTACCATCCCCAGTTTATTTTTAGCCAGTGTACCTGACGGGTGTGACCACGTGTCATGGTCAGTCACCATAACCCGTTAGGGTCACCTGGTAGTTTTTCCCAGCGATTTCCTAAGGGCTATTTAGTAATTTTCTACCCTCCCAAGCTTTAAACTACGTCGTTTTAGCGTTAATTTCAGACGTTTTAGTGGGGGTAACAGGTTTTCTTCCTCATTCCCCACTCAAACCCTCAAGAAACAGAACATAGAGTTCTCTCTCAGAGTATTTCAGAGCAACAGGTAGGGCAGATCTTTCCTTTTCGATTCTCAAATGATTTCTCCAGGTTTCTTCATCAGGTATGTGGGAATTCAATAAGGGAATTGTCCTTCCCTTGTGTCCCCCAATTTCCTCCCATAATTTTCCTATCAGTTTAGCCTTGAGATTTTCGAATAAGTAGAGAATTTCATATTAGTTTTCGTTAATTTCAATTGGGTTATTATCCATGTTTATTATTCATATGATTTCTATCAATTTGTAGATAAATTTTTGTTGTTCTTGCCAAGATGATTTACAGCCCTAAATTTTTTAGTATGGATTACTGTTTATTAAATTTCGTCTATTTTTGCGTAGTATTTCGAGTTCAAATTCTCCACCTTAGCAGTGAAGTGTGAGTCCTCATCATCCAAGGGCATTATTTCTTTGTTTCAGTCATTTATTAGTTTCCTTAGATTTAGAGTTAGCTGGGGACTTGTCCCAGAAACTCCTCAGTTAGATGGCTTTCAGATAGACATGACTTTTAGATTTATCAGTATTATTCAAATGTTTTGAAATTTATACTTTCAGACTTGTCTTTCACAAATGTTTTATGATATTATCTTAAATTTCCGTTGTGTATGATTACTCAGAATACTAGTGAATGATAGACCAGGGGTTGACTTGGGGTCACTTGTGGCTTCAAGTACCGTGTTACGTCCAGGGTGTAGGCTCGGGGCGTGACAGCCTGGTCAACATCAATACTAGCTTTTGAGATCTTGTGGCCCAGAAATATCCCTTCACGTACCATGAAATGGTATTTTTCCAATTTAGCACAAGATTGGTCTCCTCACACCAAGAAAGCACAGTATCCAAATGGTTCAGACAATCATCAAAATCACTTCCATAGACTGAAAAATCATCCATGACTACATTAACAAACTTTTCCACCATGTTGGTGAAAATAGCCAACATACACCTTTGGAATGTCCTTAGTGCATTACACAGTCCAAACGATATCCTTCGAAATGCAAATGTACGGAAAGGGCAAGTGAAAGTAGTCTTCTCCTGATCTTCCTGGGAAATCATTATTTGATTGTACCCAGAGTATCCATCCAAAAAATAATAGTAGTCATGCCGAGCTAACCTGTCCAACATCTGATCCAAGAAAGGTAATGGGAAATGACCATTCCTGGTGGTTGTATTAAGCTTGTGGTAATCAATGCAAATCCTTCATCCTGTGACTATTCACCTTGGTATAAATTCATCTTTATCATTTCATACCACTATCATTCCACTCTTTTTTGGGACACAGTGAACCGGGCTCACCTAGTGATTATTAGAAATATGATAAATGACTCTTGCATCGAGCCACTTTATTACGTCCTTATTTACCACTTTCTTCATGATCTGGTTCAATCTCCGCTAGAGTTCTACACTGGGTTTGGAACCGTCTTCTAATATTTTTTATGAATGCAAAAAGAATTGCTTATCCCTTTTATGTTGGCTATGTTCCATCCGATCTCTATTACATGATCCTGTAGCACCTTCAACAACTTGTCAACCTGTTTATCAAACAACAACGCAGATATTATTATAGGTAGTGTGTTATCATGGCCTAGATAAGCATATTTCAAATAAGAAGGTAAAGTCTTTAATTAATGAATTGACACCTTCTCAGTAGAAGGTTTCGGCTTGTACCAAGTCAAAGGCCTATCAAGTGTCTCCAAAGGAGCACTCTCATGATATAAGAGCTAGTAGAATCCAAGACTTCCAAACATTCGGCCACCTCTGAACTATCTACTTTTCCTTCTCATATAAAAAAGCTCTGCCCAATGGGTCCTCATGTGATAAATACTGCTCTAATGCTTCCTTGGGCATTTTAGGCTCTACCACCATGATGGTCTTTAACTCCTCATAGTAGATTGGCAATCGTGCTGCCCTAAATACATCAAATACTGCTTCTTGACCATTCACTATCATCGACATGCTTATCACATTCACCAATTGACTGATATCCGATCGACTCGTAGCCGCACCATTATCCTCAAGTTTCCTTGGAACCTTTGTTGCTATTAAACCGCTGTCGGATTTCTGATAATCTTGACTCCCAACTGACATGAGATTCAACAAAGCTTCTATCTCATCATAGCTCTTAGATAGTATATGTCCCGATGCAATAGCATCAAGTAGAAGTTAGACTCTCGCTTTAGTCCCTATATAAAGTTATGCCCAATGATCTCCTTTTGTTGCATGTGATGAGGGAAATATCGATGATATCCTTTGTATCTCTCCCAGGCTTGAGCCAAGGTTTCACCATCCTTCTGAATAAGCCCTGCGATTTTTTCTCTCAATTCCTTTGTTCTCCTTGAAGAGAAAAACCTATTTATGAACTTACTAGAAAGAGCTTCCCAAGTGGTGATGGACTATGCTAGTTCATTCTGAAGCCATTCTTTTGCCTCTCCAATCAATGAAAATGGGAACAAAGTGAGCTTAACAAACTCATCAGAAATATTTTGGTAATAAAAATTCTCACTCAGTTCCATAAATGTCATCAAATGCCTGTGGGGATCCTCATGCGGCTTGCCTTGATACTGATAAGTATTTTGAACCAACCACATGGTCCCCTCTTTCAGTTATAAGTTTCAAGTGATGGCTGGCTTGATGATCGCTTTGGAAGCATTCTCCAAGTTTGGCCTAGAAAAGTTTAGCATTGGAATCCTTTCTTGGTTGTTGGCACGTTCTTGCTCATTGTTCTCTTCCATTACTGCTAACAGATGAAAGTAGTTGGCATACACTAAATAAATAATATTTGAAATATGCAACAACCAACAAGAAACGTAAAATATTGAATGGTGCAATAAAAATTCCAACCAAAAACAATTAATCAATATTCAAGTCCCTGGCAACGGCACCAAAAACGTGATGTCGCCAAGCGCACACACAAGTGTACGTGGTTGTCAAGTAATGTAGGACAGTGAAGTCTAGATATCATACTCACAGAGACTTATCAATTTAATTGTTTAGTTTGAATCCTAATTTCACTACTCAAGAAATACAAAATTATAGTTTTGCAAGATTTTCGAGTGTACTTTCTACTAAAACATGGAATGTAACTCAATTCTAATAAAAGAAATTTGTTTTAAAGAGAGTTGTGATTCAAATGAAGATTAAGATCCATGGTCTTTGCACTATCACTTTCTGGTTGAGTTTTAGGGTTCAATTACACTAAACCAAATCTTCCAAAGACTGTTAGTTTCAAGTTACGAACTCATTTCTCAATTTATTCTTCTGAATAGTGAAGAAAAATGTCACTAACCCTAACACCTATATCTCTATGGTTGCCGGAGAACTGTGAGACGACTGTTGAAGATACTTGATTTAACTATGCAGGGTTGCTGGGTATATCTCTATCCATAATAACAAAATCAATTCCCTGAAATCATGGAAAGGAATCAAAACCTACCCTATGCTTCTTTTAACTCTCATTAGTTCCATCTTCTGAGTTCAACTAATGAGCCAATAAAATATATTCTAAATATGATCAGACTAATGAAAATATATAAAACAAAGCGTAAACAATCTTAAGAAGAAGATTTTTCTGTTCCTGAATCAAAACAAAAAATGTAACTAAATAGGAAGCGAGCCGTTCAGATGAGACCCGACCATCCTTTCTTCTTTCCAATGTCTAGCATAAATAAACCTTTAAACTACAACCATCAAGCTTGTGGCCAAAACCCTAGATTAAAGGTGTTTAGCCACTCATATTCAAGAGTAAACCCATAAGAATCATCATAGAGGAATAGAAATGGGTTTAATCCCGGGAATAACATCAATCCCAAAGAAGATTTTCCTCTCAAGAGGGACCCCGATAGTTTGTCTGGAAATACTTATGGGAGTTTATTTACAACTGAGACTGATTGGAAACTCGGTGCTTCGACATTGGCCCCTGACTAAGTGATACAAACACCCCTTTGAGATTAACTTTCTTACTTTAAGGTAGGAAATAAACTTGTCCTTAGGCTCTACCACATTACCCTTCTCTCGAGCCTCGGCTCGTTAGGAAACCGGAAGGTGACCACCTTGGTGCAACAATTTAGCATGGCATAGAAAGATGACAAACAATTCCATACCCATGATGACATCGAAATATACCATTTCTAACTTTATAAGATCAGCTCTAGTATCTCTTTAGCACACTATGACCTTACAATTTCTATAGACTCGATCTACAACTATTGTCTCGCTAATTGGAGTAGACACTAGGAAAGGTCATGGACGATTGAGTTCTATCCCAAACCTTCAAGAAACACACAGGGACACATAAGGTAGAGTGGATCCAAGATCTATAAGAGCATAAACATCTATAGAAAAGATAGTGAGTATACTTGTAGAAACATCTGGTGATGCCTCAAGGTCTTGGCAACCCGCTAGAGCAAACAAACGGTTCTGTTCACTGCCTTTGGTTATGCTTTGCCCCGACTGGTACTGATCACCCCTAGGAGGAGTTGTAGTTGTGCCTTGAGGTTTCCCTGCACTACTCTCGGCTCACTAGACTACACAGGGTAGTATCTCTAAAAGTAGCCCAGCTGCCTGCACACAGAAGATCCGGTCGTCCATACTCGACACTCCCCCAGGTGCCTTCTCCCGAACATACTGCATGAAGAGGGTCGTGTGACACTCTGGGTAAAACTGGCCTATGACTGGGCCCTCAAAGCTCTGGACCCCTGACCTTGACTAGGCTGACCCTGTTGCTCACCCCTAAACCTTTGGGAAGGTGCACTAACTCTGGACTAAGTAGGTCTATATGACCGCTACTGGAATACAGGCCAGCTACTGCCCTCCCTATAACTGTTGTCATTGCTAGCTGATTTAGCTCTCTTCCCAAAGTTGTTGTTCTCTCTATCTTTCTTTCCAACTTGGCATCCTCGGTCTTCTTCATAGATGATCAACCTGACTTTGTTCATATCCTTGTACAAAAGCGCAGCTGCACACTCTCCGCCCACGTGCCTCCCAAGGTCGTGCACAAATCTGAGCATCCTAGCTCTCATGGTACAAACTATTTTTGGGGAAAATCTAGCCAGCTACATAAACCTAAGACAGTACTCCCTCACGCTCATACTACCCTGTTTGAGATCCATGGTCTCTTGGGCCTTAGCCTCTTGGAGTTCCTAAAAAGTAGTGCCTCGTTAGCGCTGATCTGGTATCGATCTAACACTAATGTGGCGTTGATGAGGCATCCAAAGTGGAAATGATTTGTTTTAAACTATTGCTACTGATTGGAGCTGACTTCGTTGAGGTGGCTACTGACTAGCATCCGCGTAACAGATGTTGCTGATGTGGCAGTCTGCATGGAAAATAATTTTTAAAATTTTTTTAAATCAGATTTTTTTTTCAAATTCAAATTTTTTTCTTTATTGCAACTAATAATTTCTACAAGTGGAACCACTAATACTTTTAACCAGAAATTTGAAAGAGAAGATGGAACGAATGTACCTTTGGGTGTTCTTCTTCACTTTGAAGATATGAAGGTATTCAAGAGCACTAAGAATATGAAGAACAAACCCTTGTCCAAAACATGTCCAAATCACCTCAAAATTTGAAATTTTCTTCCCCTTGATGTAGATAACAAAAACCAATCAAAATTAAGCTCCAAATCACCTTTAATCAACAAAACCCAAACAAAAATTTCTTCAAGTCTTCAAAGCCTCAAGTCTTCAATGGTAAAATAAAGCCCAAAACTCAAATTTCAAGAGAAATCTAAGATCTAGACTCAAAAAACACTTGGGAACAAGAATCTAGTGTCAAAAATAACAAATCAAGCAAGAAAATTCTTATATTTTTCTTTTGAATTTTTTAAGGAATTTCAATCTTTTTTTGACTTTTTGATTTAATACCTAAATTCCAAGATTAGGGTTGTAAGAACAACACTAATCCTAATTATGATACNATTTTGCTTTTCATAAACACAACCAAAGTTAAAAAGAAAATTTAGTTACATGCCAACTGATATAAGAAAAAGGTAAATATAGCTAACTAGACACAAAATTAATTGAAATTAGCAACAGTTAAGCTCAAACTTACAACTTTTTTTCTGAGACCTGTTTTACCTGCATATAGGAGAAAAACACCATTATATATACTAAAACATACTTAAGAATCCGAACATTCTAAGTTAAAAGCATCATTTTGTGCCGCAATTTTTTGGCACATCAACACCCTCAACTTACAATTTTTCTTGTCCTGAAGCGACTAACTACTAACACGACTCTTAGGCATAAGATAACTAGGAAACTATGGCAGTCTAATGAACATTTAGCAAACAACTTTCTTTCCATCTTAACCCCCTCTTTCTTTTGCTTTCAAAACACATGTACTCAATCAAAGTTCGCAAGCTAACATTGAAGGATCAAAGTATGACATAAAGGTATTGACAACTGATAATACATACACCAATAACACCAAACTATAACAACCAACAGTTAAACAATGACACCCTAATGCCCTCACTACAAAGAATGTCCCCGCACAAATATGTAAAAATCATATGGACAATAGATATGCTAGGGCTCGCTCTAAAAAAGAAGTACAAACAATGCATACACATGCCATAGACTTGCCCTTATTTTCTATGCTTCTATCATCGGATGGTTAAATTAGGATCACTATAGGACTTTGTCGGCTTGTGACAGGTATGGTATATATGGAATAAGTGACTCGACCACCGTTGAACACTACACTTCTTTTATTTCATTTCATTTTACCGCTAAGCCCTTCTTTTTATCCTTTCCCTTCTTTATTTCACATGCTTTTGGTGCGGTTTTATTATTGACTTTTTTTCTTTGCCTTTTGTAGTACCAACTCTTCTAATTTTCTTCATTCAATATCTTTTTTTCTTTTTCTTTTACAACACCTTTTTTTTATCAACTAGTTTTTACCTTCCATGCTCATCATTTTGGCTTTCCTTTCTCAACTTAGCCACCCTCAACTTAGTCGATTTCTTAAGTTGAAGTGTCTAGTATCCAAGGAGGGGCTAGGGCCAAGATAGGGATTATTCACACAAGGTATGGGTTGGCTAATTGGATAATCAACAAAAATTGACCTAAGGCTCAAAATCGGGATCTAGGGATTGTTTCACTTCTTTGGATAGTCTGTTAGGCTTAAGTGAGTTTAACAACAAAAATAGCCTATGATTCTTACATCCAATCCTATGACATCAACAAGACTAACCGGGCAAGTTCTAGATTGTATGCATAATGCAAGACTAAATAATCAAGCTCACCAACACACATGACACAGGGTTTTCAAAGTCAACTACCAATCGTTAAGTTAGCTTAAGTCATCACCATGCTATCAATACACAAAATGTCAAACAAGGAGCCATGAAAGTCAACATATTGAAATAATGGACATATTTCAAAATTTTCGAAGGGGTCTCCTTTTTTCATCATTCATTTATGCTCAAAAGTGCCAATTTATACATCTTGACTGCCAATTCATCCTATTTTTATTTACCTAAGTACAGCACTTTGATCTAAACATGTTGGTTAAACAGTAAGTAAACATCCTCAGGAAAAGAACACAGCAAGAAAAATCCAAGGACGGACACGGACGCAAGCTCCCACCCCCACCAAAAAAGTTATGCTTTACCCAAAGCACTGAAAAGTATCAAAACAAGGGAATGAGAACTTACATGTGGCACTTAGGCACCGACGTCCTGTGTTGAAATCGAGGTTGCAGGTACATCCCGTATGGTAGTACCCTCTATGGAGGTACCATTTATGATAGCAGTAGAGGTGCAGATGCATCCATCATTGTTTGAGACTCACCCTCCGAGTCTGGTCTCCAATGTGCTCGGCACTCTCCGGTGCCCTACTCATCAAAGCTCCGACCTCTCCAACTATGTGAATCTCCTCACTAGAGCATCGGAGTTCTTCCTTCATCGTTTTCCTTTCTCTTTTGTGCGCTCTCTTGGCTATGCCTTCCTCATCATCCTTATTATTATAATCACAAGCCCTTTTTCCTACTGATCATGGGGGTGACTCATCGAATAGGTCAATAAGTGTCCTCTCCTCTTTAGGAACCTCTAACTCTAGAGTTGTACGTATCGCAAACAACAAGCTAGTGTTGGCCTATAAAGATGTAATATTTATCGGGGCCTATGCCATCTGTGCAAATAATTTGCTCAAATTTGTGATATATCCTACCCTCAATCGCTCATTAACCCCCTCCTCAATGCCATTAATCCGACCATATAATACCTTTATCTCCTCATGCACAGGAGCAAATGTTGCACCTATGTATTTAGCAATATAAGGCTTTATCTGTTGAACAAGGATATCTATCTGCTTCTCATTCCGCTCAAGACACTTATTCAATGCTGACAAGTAATCTCAAGTGAACATAATAGCAGGTACCAAAACTAGAGGACTAATCACTAGTGGGACAATTGAGACCGATACTACAGAATGAGTTGCAGAAGTGTCGGCCTCTATGGATGAAGAATCAAATGTTAAGCTAGGTCCCTCGTCCATCAGTGCGGGCACCTTTCTGGGTGTACTACCCTCTGGCATGTCCAAGAAAAGCAAACCTCCAAAAGTGGACGGCTATGATCTACCTTTAGCAATTGGGTTGGCCTCATCACAGACCTTATAGATCTCCTAAATGTGGGTATCCTAAACGTTCGGATCAATAGTCAATAGAAATGGCACCCCCGCCTCATGGCATAACCGAGCTACCAAACAAGGGAATAGGATAGAAGTCCAATAACTAATAGCCCTTTGTTGAATCTCCGCAACTATGATCTGGGCAAAATTTACTGCATACCTCAACTTGAGGCTATCCACCAGCACAACCCGATATAGTGTCAGCTAAATATCGGCATGTCTAGAAATACACTACAATAGTAATACCACCCACTAGAACATTGTAGCAAAACTCAAATACCCCTTCGTGATGGTTATTTTTTCCTCAATCACCCAGGTCTGCTCTTTGTCAGTAAGTAGGGACCCTAACCACTCGAACTGCCTCAACCTTTCTATCAGATCCTCATAGTTTTTTCACCCACTCACCACGTGCATTCTATAGTCCATCTCTATTGTATTCTGCAACACCTCATAAGTGGGGCCAAATAGAAGCCTCTGGATCATACGATTTGTGATGCTCACCATTCTACCCCTCACTTGCACATTGTCCAAAGGAGGCTAGCCCTTTTCGAGGACACCCTTTTTGCGTGTGTTGTTCAAGGTAGCACCATATGCAACATAGAATTCTCGGATCATATGTCACGCATCAAGTCTAGACCCTAGGCGTCGACTGGTAATTAGACCACCTTTGTGATCCAAGCAAACCCTTGGCCTGGCTTACTATCAGTTTAGATCTCAATAAACAATAAACAATGCGGAAGTTGGAACTTAGTGAGCTCAACATAATAAAAGAGAATTTATTCTATAACTGAAATAAATGTTAGATAGTAATTTTATTGACCCAACATCTAACTCTATCTATGAAGCCTCTATAACTGTAACAGGGGTATCAGGACATAGTTCCCACGCCTACCTCGAGATCTATACATAAAAGACTCAATCAAAACTGTGACACTCCGGATGTAGGATGCCTCACCAAAAGCTGAATGTAGATGAAGTCCTAGAGAAGCATTCCTTACTATTCTTATCTACCTGAGTCTGTATCATAACAAGATGCAGTGCCAAAGGGCGTTAGTACATGAAATATACAGTATGTAAAATAACTGAATGAAACAAAGTTAGAAAGAATAATTCAAGCAAAGGGCATAACTGGAAACAATAACTTGACATAATTGAACATAACTAAATCAATAAGAAACTGAACTCTAAATGATGCATAGGACACAATATGATAATATGATCAATGTGTAAAATAGTTTATGCAATAAGACATGCATCAAAACCATCGCTGTAAATACATATGCAAGTAATGTATATCAATAGTAGGTTGGTTGGGAATTTCTCATAACTGACACCATCATGAATGAGAACATGATGTCCAACTATCTCGCTCAAGTTGGCAGAGCCGTCCAAAGCCTTGCCAGGGTAGAGGACGATCACAATCTTGGATTCATAACAATCAAAGTCTTTGCGAAGGACTATCTTTGAGAAGTTTCCCAAACCAATGGCACGATCCAGTCCTATATTGGCTACATAGTTACGGGGCTTATGGGTTGTTTGAACCCTTTCACCCAACTCGGTGCTAAATACTCCTCCTAAAACAACTCGGTGCTAAATACTCCTCCTAAAACATCTTGCTCATGTCCCTATGCCTTTCTTAGGCAATATCAAAACATCATTAAAAAAAACTTTAGTTATACATATAATGAATGTTTAAATTCATCATTGGAGCCTTTCGCTCAAAATCTCTTTAAGCTTTTCTTACAAGCCTCTCGCTCAAAACATCATGTAAAACATTCTTTAAAACCTCAATGAAGGGGCTTTCACTCAAAATCTCTGGTCGTAGTCTCTAATCCAGCAGCTTAAATCTCCCTCATATCCTCGATTTTCCATCGAAGGTATTCTTTATGATGTGTCGATTCACCCCTAATCTCCATTTGTTGCATCTCTTCAAGAGATGGGATCTCAGTTGTGGCCTCTATCTCATTTCCTGATAAGCTCTCTTTCCCGCTATCATCCAATTTTTTAGTAGTCGAGTCCTCATTACCGGACTTACTAGAACCTACTGCATTAGATGCCTCTCCTCCCTCTTTAGACTGAAGAGAAAACTACTGAAGATTTAGTCTCTACCTCGTGGTCCGAGGCTGCAATTGTGGCTCCTCCTCAACATCACTTTCATCCTACAAACAGGTCATGATTTCCCTTTGTCTCCATATTGGGGTGTTACTGGCCCCTCTCTTTGCTTGGGTCTTAGAAGGCATGGTGAATTTTGAAAAGTAACCAAGTAATTGAAGATTGGAAGACCACACTTCATGAGCCAAAGCACTAACTGTCATTAGGAGGATGGTTCATCAAAACAGTCGTGGATAGATATACAATCAAATCGATAGGCCGTTGTTCTTTCCACGCCTTGTCTTGTGAGCCGTGAAAATTTTTTAGAGAAATTTCCTTATTTTGTGAGTCAACGAAGGGTATAACCATGACATGTGAACCTAAGGACGACTGTCCTTTCCTTGTTTCTTTTGGATTTTTTCAGCATAAACAGGGGTCAAAAGTTATCAAGCAAAGAAACGTGTTTCTCCTTCCTAAACTGCAAGCTGCTCTAGGGTATGATAATGAGTTATGGTATGATGGAGCTTTGGTAATTTGGGAGTTTTAATGGTGGGTTTATAGTGGCTTAGGACTTGGAAATTTTGATGTGGGGTTTGGGATGGTGATGGAGATATACTGGAGATTGAAAGTGACTCATTCGTGGGTTGGTGGGAAGATCGTGTTTATGGAGGAGATCATGGATGTTTTAATGGAGTTAGGGTTCTTTTGGGTATTTTAAACTTTTAGACAAGATAAGGGGAAGAAGAGGGAAAGAAAACAAATATGGGTTGGGTTAGGGTTATAAAACTTTATGTTGGCCACAACCCTTTGGATGACCCATCAAATAAAGAATGGGTCGTCCTTGCCTCTGTGAAATCATCTCATAGCAAATTCAGTCAACTGGGATCCATGGCCTCGTTGATGGACCGTCATTTTAATGGACGGGCCATCCCTTCCCCCATCAAACATCCAGAAGATATTAACCCTCAACTGAAAGACGGACCATCCAGTCTCTTGTTGAAAAACTTTAGAGATCTAGGGACATTTCTCCTTAGCTTCCACGATTGCTTGGACAAGCTGTCAACTAAACTACTGACCGTCCTGTCTCCCCATCAAAACCTTCAGAGAGTTAGGGACTTTTCTCTTGCATAACAACGAGTTGATCCACGAGTCGTCTAACAATGCATGGCCCATGGATATACTCATGATTTATGTTTGTTGGTTGTTATTCCCTACTCTCTTTAGTTTACCGCCTTGCAATCATGCTTTGAGACCCTATCTTCCTGCACACTCCAACAAATGTTACAACTGCTCCCTAGCGCATGAGAACTAATATGATATAAAATTACAATAAATTCTTGGTTTGCCTCCCAAGCAACGCCTGATTTAATGTCGCGGCACGACGTGGGTATCTTGATAACTTAGACTTCATCAAGATACACCTCATCAATCACTCTTACCTCTTCTTCAGTACCAAAATACTACTTTGCCCGTTGTCTATTCACTCTTAACCTCGTGCCATCTTGAGTTTCAAGCTTAATTGTTCCATGAGGCAACATTTGAACAACCTTAAAAAGGCCAGACCACTTAGACCTCAGCCTTGCCTGGAAACAAGCAAAGTCTAGAGTTAAACAATAGCATAAGATCCCCTGGGTTGAACACCCTTATCTCTATTTTTTGATCGTGATACAGTTTCATCTTCTCCTTATATATGACGGCACTCTTATAATCCCTAAACTGAAACTCATCCATATCATTGTGTTGGCTAAGATGTAAGGTTGTAGATTTACCCCAATTCAAATTTAGCTTCTTGAGCACCCATAAGGCCTTATGCTCAAGCTCCACCGGCAGGTGACATGATTTCTCATAGACAAGCCGGTATGGTGACATCCCAATAGGTGTCTTGAAAGCTGTTCCATATGCCCATAAGTCATCATCCTACCGACATGACTAATATGTTTCTGTTTGCATTCACCGTCTTTGCAAAAATCGTCTTAATCTCCCAGTTGGAGACTTCTACATGTCCACTTGTCTGCGGGTGGTAAGGTATTGCTACCCTATGTTTCACACCACATTTTTCCAATAAGGCTCATAATAATCTATTATAGAAATGCGATCCATCATCGCTGATTATAGCTCTTGGTGTATCGAACCTAGAGAAAATGTTTCTTCTCAAGAATATTGTGACTGACTTGCCTTCATTATTTGGAAGTGCCACTGCTTTCACCCACTTTGAGACATAGTCAACAGCCACCAGTATATATTTCATGTCATACGCCCCATGAAATCAATACCCCAGATATCGAAAAGCTCAATTTCAAGTATCGGGGTCAATGGTAACTCATGCTTCCGAGACACAACCCCTTGCCTCTGACACTTATCACATGACTTCACAAAATTATGTGCGCTTGGTAAATTGCGGGCCAATAGTACCTACATTGAAAAATCTTTTGTGTCGTACGGATGCCATTGTGATGACCCCTAGCTGGGGATGAGTGACATGCTTTTAGTATATATAGTATTTCGGCTTTAGGAACATACCTTCTAATTATATTGTCTGCACAGATTCTAAATAGGTATGACTCATCCCAGAAGAACTTATTCATATCATGTAGGAACATTCTCCTTTGGTGAGAATTCATATCATCAGGCATCACATCACTCACCAAATAATTAGCAAAATCAGCAAACCTTGGAATTAAGTCTTGTGAAGCTGCCAACACCTGCTCATCCGAGAAAGAGTCATTTTTTTCAGCATCACTTTTCAACCTCCCCTCTTCATCCATCCTGGACAAGTGATTAGCAACCTGATTCTCTGAGCCTTTTCAGTCCTTGACCTAAAAATTGAACTCCTATAAGAGTAGGGATATTGGATTAGTGATCTATTTTGGTGAAATAATGCAAAACTGACGATTAAGTTCATCTAACATCTCTCAACCTATGTAGATAAATTTCACCCTAAATTATCTCGGACTTTAGGTGTAAATATTGTTGCCCTTGTCATTAGTTTTGGACTGACTATCCTCAGTTAAAGCTCAAGTTAATTAAATGAGGGCTGGTAGCCTCAAATTTTCATTGTTATCTCCTCCTAACCTAAATTTTTTGTTCAAACAAGTTTGGAGACGAGCATGTTTTAGCGTTTGCAATCGTTAAAACAAAGTTAAAGTGAAGAAAATAACAATACACTATATTCACTATTCAAGAATCACTATTTTTTTAACCCTACATTCATTATTCCATCATGATTCCCACAACCTAGTTATGGGATTTAGCCACTCATAATTTGATTAAACATATTAAAGTTCATGGAAGAAGTCATGAGAAATACTTACAATAGTTGAATAGAATAACTAGATGTTGTATTGAAATAATCATAACAAGTACCAATTCACACCGATGATCAAAAGCAAGTAATCACACTTGAATATCCAATATCGAAATACAATCGATGTTCTTCAACTATGGAATAAGTAACAACTCTATTTCATATTGTCTGGTGTGAAACCATACAAAGAAACGCTACAAAAACTATTTAAAACATAGCAATCCTCTCCTATGAAAACTAGGAAAACATAGTCCCGTCATGCTTCCACAGACCGTCAATTGTAACCACGGTCCGTGGAAAGTGGAAGTCACCCGTGGACTTCATCTGTTAACCTAGTTCCAGCAATTAGTGATGGCTCAGACCACGGTTCGTCTAAGATTTCATGGGCCATCGACTCGGCCATGCTTTCCATCTCTCAGTTTAACACCTTTGCAGAACCTTTTCCGTGACTAACAGGACGACCCGTCCTTTAGTTTCACGGGCCGTGAATGGAGTCGTCTAAACCGGATAGATTTTCATGCTTTTCTGAAAGTGTTCCACGATTAGCAGGACGGTTCATCCTTTCAGTTCACGAGCCATCAACAGAGTCGTCATCTTGAGCCTTCAACTGGCAAATTTTCTAAACCTTTTCCACGATCATGAGGATGGTCCGTCTTCTTGGTCGTATTTCCCATAGCTTGGCAATTTTTCTGAACATTTTGCACGACTCTTAGGACGGTCCGTGGATCAGTTCCACAATCCATCAATTGTCTTCACGACTCATCTTTCAACTGTTAAGCTCAAACTTTCGATTTTTATTCTGAGACCTGTTTTACCTGCACATAGGAGAAAAACGTCATTATATATACCAAAACATGCTTAAGAACCCCAACATTCTTAAGAACCCCAACATTCTAAGTTAAATGCGTAGTTTTGTGCCGCAATTTCCTGGAATCATTGGTCGCACGGTCCACTTCCATGTATGAATGATTGTGGAGATAAGAAAAAAATTTCTTTCTCGGATAAGAAAAGCGCTCCCATTATTTGTGAGTGGGAAATATAGGAAATTCAGGCCCATCGATAAGGGGTGCTTTAAGGCCTACTAAAGTAATTAAGTTAACCCTATTAATATCTATGTAAACACATATATGTTGTATTTTCAAAGAAACGGTAGATGTCGTATATCCTATATGGAGTTGCTCG